>PVJI01000452.1:112500-263580 GCA_004026765.1 Micronycteris hirsuta
GGACACAAGGTGAATTTTCCTGGTTAAGAGATAAACATTAAAATGTTTCATAATTATACGGTCACTGGAGTAGAAATTAGGAAAACATAAAACTAGAATGTGTGCTCTGAGATTTTCCAGGTATTATTGCTTAGTCCAAGACTAAGCAGTAAGCTATGTTATGCTAGGCTAGATTTGATGGAAAATATCAAAGAAATAAGGGTACTGGAGGTAGGAGACAGATACAGCAAAAGCTACATGAATGGCTCACATCTGTGCTTCACTGTGCTTCACACCACTGCCTTCCCATAAAGTGTGAGTATAAACCTAGTGCCGATGAGCCAAGGAGGATAGAGGATTAAGCTCCATGGCTTGGTTACAACGGCCATGAACCCTTACTTGGGAGAAGTCTGGGATTCTGGATCCACCTCTGTTTTACTGGGAGATTCAACTGCCCAACATAGGAGTTTGCAGTTACATAGAGACTTCCTGAGTAAATATTTGAGAGAAGTCAAGGTGCAGTTGTCCTCTAGTTGTTCAGAAAAGGGGAGAAAGGGAATGAAACTGAGCCAGACCATAACAGCATCACAGAACTCAACAGGTAGCGTGTGCTTCATGATCACCTTCTAAGTCACTACTGGGCTATAGAAAAATAGCCCACTTGTGGTGTCCATGTGTCTATTCATTTAAGTATACCTCAGTTATATAGCTTAGAAGTCCTAATTGTTTGTGCTAAATCATATTGATAAACAGAAAACTCATTTACATAAATGTAAGATATATTTCTAAAGATGCATTTTCATGATTTTTAATTGATTTCAAATGGCTATGAATCCAAACCCTTTACTTGTCTTGTGTTCTGCAGCTCTGACCCAACTACAATTATATAACAAGTAGTGTTTGCTACCCAGTGAAATTAATTATTATTATAATGTAACCAATAAACAACAATAATAGCTAATATCTGAGAGTTTGTTATGTTCCAGGCACTGTGCCAAATACTTTACATGGAACAGCATGTCACTGAACTTCTTTCCATAACCCTGCAAGTTAGTTACCTCTGCCTCCCACTTTACAGATAAGAAAACTGAGTCTTTAAAAGGTTATAGTGATGTGCCCAAGGATACAGACAGTACGAGCTAAAACTAGAATCCAAACACAGTTCTTCTGACTCCTGACCCGGCACCAGCCTCTATAGATTAGTTTACGGAAGCCTCCTCTGTGTATACACAGGGCAATGGTTTCTACAAAGATCTGATTTATGGTTACAAAACTGTCCTAATTCCACTATTTTGATCATTTTATGTATGGAGAGAAGTTTTGCTTAAATCCAGACCTACTTGTCTAAGAATAGATTTTAAAAGGAAACCAAACATAAGGCTATGCCAACAGAGGCTGGCTTAAAATAAACTCTCACGCTGATAGAAAGTTAATTAGTTCAATCCAGCCAATGTCTGATTTTATTAAATGTTGGAAATTAAATGAAGGTTTTAAAATAAATAAATCAAAGAAGATGTTTCTTGTCTACCCCAACCCCCCAATTTTTCCCTCTGGATTAGGTATTAATCGGACACTTCCAAATGAAGAATAGAGCATTTTTTAACACACGATTCTTAAGAGTCCAGTATGTATTTTTCACATAATAGATATAAATAATGAGCACAAGGCTACATGAATTTTAAATCATGTTAACTATGGTTTCTGGATTGAGAATATTTGTAACACATTCCTTCCCTGTGCTATTTCACTCCTCCCCACCATGTCAGTATTTAGCTTGAAATTTCATAATATGAAAACGAACAAAACAAACCCAATCCTAATTATCTCTTGCAGGATCATAAAAATAACATTAATAAAATGTGGTAAATATCAGTGGTGATCATTACCAGGCCCGCATCACCAGAAAATGAAATGCAGCACCCCAAAGCAAGAAGGATTAAAGCAAGCCCGCCATCATTAAACACACACGTATTAGCATATTTGCTCTGTAAGCAGATTTAGTGGTAATAATAACGTTGTTTTTAATCTGAGCTGGACAAAAATTTCAAATGTGCATGTATATGCATAGAATCTGTGGCATCTGCACACATTTTTCAAAGCTGTGTCACACACACCCATTATTGCATTTTCGTATCCCTATCACAGGCACTCAAAAGCAGGTATAACAGGTCTCATTCTACCTGACGTCTGAAATTGAGAGAAAGAATAAAGACGTGACCTTCCTGGATTCACCTACTGAGTCAACAAACTGAGGTTGGGACCCAAGCCCCCTGGCTCCCAGATCTATGACCTTCTTGCTAAAATAACCTTTTTTTCCCCCTTGGATAAACCATATGGGCACAGAGACAAGAAGGACTCCCTAGTCATTGTATGGAAAGGTAAAGGACAAAACACAATTAGTAAGAAAAGAAAATAAATAAGATGTCTTACTGGGGGGCTGAAGGAAAAACAAAGTGGATGTTATCTGGCAGTTGATGATGTGGGAAATAAGCAATATTCTCTGCACAGCTTTATTCTATAACAAGGGTTACAAACACATTTACACAGGTAGGATGGCTAGGAAAATTGTGTTACGTAATGTCAGATGCAGAGGAACCTGGCAGGCCAGTGTGTGACTCTATTGCTGTGTTACTTTATTAGTATAAATAAGACCCTACTTACCAGGATGCCAGAGTACAAAGTAAATTCAGTTCCTGTTCTAAAATGTCTGGTATGTAAAAGTTTAATATACTTAAGGAAATTCAAGTACATTATCAATTATTGACATGTACTTATGGCTGTAAATAGATAAGCAAAAAGACATTAGGCTATATAAATAAATATATGCTGGGCTCCAATGAATTAATTCCTTGATTGGTCCTCCCTCAACCTCACAGCAGTCTCCATTAGATCTTCATGTCCAATCCATACATCAATTAACAAGATGTTTTTACATCTAGGTCTACAGGCCAGCCATTTTGTTAGCCTTGGGTATCATCCCTTAGAAAACAGGAATAAGCAGGGGCAAGTTGAAATTTAAAGAAAACAAAAGTCACATTGGACTCATGTTTGAAAATGTGGGGCCAGGGCCTGGTACATTTCTTTCATCAATAAACATGGGTTTGAGTGAACATACCTTCCTGGGGCTATAGGAGGTAGACTGGAAGAAAGAAAGGGGCCTTATAAAATCTTTGGAATTAGTTGCTTAGTTACCTATCTAAGACAAAAACTAGTTATCATGTGAGTTTAAAAAAACTGGCTGGGGTCATCTGCTAGACCCACAGCCCTTTAGGCAGCCCACGTGCATAGGCAATGCCCTCTGACATGTGCTCCTGATGTCGACCTTTCAGAATTCTGGTGCTGAAGATCATAGAGTCCGGTGGGTCTCAAACTTTGGTGTGCACCAGAACCACCTGGAGGGCTTGACAAAACACAGACTGCTAAGGCTCATCTCCACAGTCTCGGATTCAGGAGGTCTGGCGTGGAAACTGAGAATTTGCATCCTAACGAGTTCTTGGTCTGGGAACCCCACTTTGCGAATCATGCTCTCATCCAATAACCTCCTTTGAGAGAAGCAGAAACCCAGGCCCAGAGAAGGGAAATGACTTTCTCTCAGGATCAGTCCCCAGTGGCTCACATCCTAATGCCTGATGGACCATTTCTGTTATGAGTTGAATTGTATTCCCCTTCCTCAAATTCACATGTTGAAGTTCTAACCTCACCGCTTTAGAATGTGACCTTATTTAGATAGAGGGTTGTTGTAGATGTAATTAGTTAAGATGAGGTAATTAGAATGAGCCCTAATCCAGTATGACTGGTGACCTTATAAAAAGGGGAAGTATGGAAACAGACATGCACACAGGGAGAATGCCATGTAAACACGAAGGCAGAGATCAGACTGATGCATCTACAAGCCACAGAACGCCAAAGACTGGAGGCACACCACCAGAATCTGGGGGAGAAGTTGGAATGAATTCTCCCTTATAGCCCTTGAAAGGAACCAACACTCAACACTGCCAATGCTTTGATACTGAACTTCTTCACTTCCAGAACTGTGAGACAATAATCCCCATTGTTGGAGCCACCTATCAGTTTGGGGTACTTTGTTACAGCAGCTCTAAGAAACTGATACCTCTTCATATCAGATGTAGGAGAGAAAAATCAACACCTGCCTGAGGGGACACTGCAAAGCCACCCCAGTCCTGTCTCCTTTCTACTTCCCAGGAGGACTCTCTACAGCCCTGGGCTAAGGACCAGGGCTCTCTTGTCCTTCCAAGTCAGTGCACATGACGGGGCCCTAATCGGGATGTAAACTTCAATAGCCTCTTACTAAAGCGATGTGGCAACAGGTCTCAGGGAGCCTTCAACACGTTCTCATTCCAACCTGGTATTTCAACTTGCGGGGCTTCAAACTAAAGAAACAAAAATCCACGCAGGGGGAATACATGTACCTTTGAATTGAATAATAGTAAAATAAAATGAAATAAAACCTTGCTACAAGGATATTATGCAGTCATTAAAGTACTTTTCATTAGAAGTATATAATTATATGGAAAATGCACATGCTATAAAATCAAGTAAAAAGTCAGGATATAAAATACTTGATATTAAAAAAGTAGAATACAGGAAAGAAATACATCAAAATATTAAGAGTTTTTAATTTGGGGGCTGGCAAGGCTATTGGAACTATTTTTCTTCTCTCTACTTTTTTCTGTAAAAAGCATCTCTTATTTTCCTAACAGAGAGGATACCATGGGGGTGGGGAACCTCTTCCTGAGAGCCACAACTTTCTTTTGCTCATCTGGGCTCCTGCATTGCTCTTTATCCACATGTCGCAACGCTAAAATCTGCCGAAGGGCTGACAGGTCTGCCCCTGCGAGGAAGGGACTTTTCAGTTTGGAGACTAGGTTTACCCCGTAAAATCTGATTAAAATCATTTTCCTTCCCCATTACGGAAAGTATCTAGTTAGAAAGATTGTGAAATTCTGCACTTATAGAAGCTTTTCTCCCTTTTTTGTCCCTGGTGACTGAGGTGGGTTTCTGCCTTCAGGTCTTTCCAAGTGGTTCTCCCATAAAGAACAATACCCACATTTATCATCTTTTGTCTCTTCAGCTGCTTTCTTTTCTGCAACTGGTTCTTTTTTTTTTCCTTTCCTTTTAGGTTTTTTTTGGGGGGGAGGGAGGACTTAAAAAACACTGTTTAAAATTCTTCCTTTGCTATATTGTCCAAAATTTAGTAGCTACAGACTGATTTGGGTTAAAAGATGTTGTCTTTTAAATATAACTATCCAGGGGGAGTTTGAAGTAATGGAATATTCACACTTGAGTATGAATTAGCTCCAGAGCTCTGTTTTCCTCCTAATATCCAGCTAAGACAATTAAACTGAAGATTGGAGTTTTGATGGGAAGATGAATTAAGGTGATTTTGCAGCCTGTGGGCATGTTGTGGAGAGAGGACACTGACCGGGACAGGGCATTTGGCAGTTGGGAAAGAGAGTAGCAGTGGATAATAAGGTGGGAAGATGGTGAAGGGAATGTAGCAAAGGCAAGCTAAACCTAGGTTGGAGCTCTGCTACATGGTCTCACTCGAGTAGACTAATCTTTATATATATATATATTTATATATTTATATATTTATATATTTGTATATATAAATATATATAGACTAATCTTTATATAACTATATATATTTATTTTACAAAAAGAGAATTTCTGCTCTAGCTTATAACTAATGTTCAAAATGAGCAGTAGTACCAGAACAATTTTTAAATTACATGACTAACTTATTAAAGGCTCTTAAGCAGGCAGGTCTTGAGATTCCTTTGATACTGAATATTGGTTGTTAACAAGTTGCACATGATTTCAATGAGATTAGTCATTTTGCATGCATAAGCAAACATATGCACATGTACATATGTATATACATTTGTATGTTTATATATAAAGTGTGTGTGCGTGTGTGTGTGTGTGTGTGTGTGTTTAAATAGGCTTTCTAATTATTTAGCTGAGATCTTAACCTTGGAAGGAATTCAGAAGGGTACAGCAAACTCCCCTGAGTTATATGCACAAATATGCACGTGCGTGTGTCAGTTTCTGAGCAGAGCCCACAGCTTTGACTAGATTCTTACAGGGCAAGAGTCACTGAGGTAGGGATGGATGCTCTGTCAGACACATGCTCGGCCAAGCTCTGAGTTTTCACATGCGCACCTCCAGCTTCTCCCACAGGAGGTGCTCCACCAAAAGGAAGAAAGCTAGGATGGTGCTGGCTGAAACCCAGCCCTCCCTCCACAGGGTGAAATTCCAGTGGGCTTGCCACAGCAGGGACCTGCTCCCCGCAGTGCGGGCAGGTCCTCCAGGAAGAGAAGTGAAATGAGGCGGGGGTGAAAGGTTAGCGCTTCTCTCTGGGTTTGCCCTGAGACCATTTGTTAAAAATATTTTTTTTAATTTTTCAATTACAGTTGACATAGAATATTATATTAGTTTCAGGTGTACAACAACATAATGATTAGACATGTATATGCTTTACAAAATGACTACCCTGATAAG
The DNA here is from genome assembly GCA_004026765.1 of Micronycteris hirsuta. NCBI lineage: Eukaryota > Metazoa > Chordata > Mammalia > Chiroptera > Phyllostomidae > Micronycteris > Micronycteris hirsuta. The sequence goes on from PVJI01000452.1 coordinate 119,005, forward strand.
TCGACTATCCATCTGATACCATACATAGTTATTACAATATTATCCCTAAGACCCTTTTGATCCTAAGGAAGCAAAGAAGTTGCCAGCGTTCTCAGATTTTCCTGTCACATTTGAAGGCAGATTCATTTTCTCTCCAAATTTGCTCCCAATTATACATTTCAGTGGTGAGTTCTACTTCCCTCCTCATTTTTTGAATATAACTTCAGTTATCCAAATGTTTTTTAAAATATTGAAAAATCTACATTTATTAGAAAAATGGGGCTAGTCTTTGTAACTGAACTCCTCCTTGAATATGCTCCAAGCCCAGGACACATTTTCCATTTCCAGGGGGAGACAACGGTCATCGATGTGTAAAACGATAAGCCAAAACTAAAACAAAGCCCTGAAATAATAAATTCACTCTTGTGAATTTTCCAAGGCAGGAATATGAGCAAACACATTTTATAATGTTTCGAACAAGGTAACCGGAAAATTTAATTGACCAGAATACCCCATTCCCAAACCATCCTGGTTAAGAATTATATACCTAGTTACAGACCCGTTCAATTCCAGCTTCACTGAACATTCTTTCACGGCAAAAAGGTGTGACAAAGAAAGCCTGGCTCTGCCACGAGCAAGGAAGCAAGGTGTCCCTTACATCGGCCTGGCACTGCTACCCACCACCTGCCCCCTCCTTGCAGCCCTCTCCACGCCTCTCATTGGCAGCAGCCACAGCCCGGAAAATGCATTTTTGCCACTAGCACATCCTCAGCAAGGCGAGCAGGCTAGAGTTTTCAGTTTATAAACCTGTAACTCGGATACCATCTCCTTTTTGCCCTCTGCACAAGCCCATAAACATCCCCAGCTCTGGCTCATGACGGGTTCTTTCCTCTAATGGAAGCTCCCTCCTGGATATCCCAAAAGAGAAAGATGTGTCTGGTAAGTGGGAGAGGTCAAACCTGAGCACAGCTATTTATTACATATACTGCGACCAGATGGATCTAACTCATCCATCAAAGCCCTCGTCATCCTCATCACATTAGCTTCTTATAAAAGCCTCCTGCTCTTTCCCCTCCCAGTCCAGCGCTGCCGCTTCTCTCCTCCTCTCTCTCCCCCTCTCACTCTCTCATGCACTTTCAGGAAAATGAACCCTCTCTAACCCCATTGCTGTTCTCCTTAAATCATGGCTACCCATCACTCTGTGGCTATTTTTAAACTTTACTTTTATCAATACTCATCCTGTAGCTCAGGGAGATATTAAAACTGTACTGGGGCAAGGAAGGGCGTTTCTGACACTTGCTCCCTCATTCATCAGTTCCTCATAGGCCCGTTGGTGACAATGAAAAGATTTCACAATACCGTGCAGCAGAAACTCATTCTCCTGCTCATCCATCATGCTCAACCTAGCAGCAGTCTACTGACCTAATCTGCAATGCCTCGGTACTCACTGGAGATTTCTTAAAGGCACCCTTCATTGTTGTCCGTAACAAAGAATAGGCCTGGGCCATTCGATAAGGAGGCTAAATGGTGCAAGGATTAATGAAATATTCCTCCATCTCCGCCAGTCCTGGGTTCAAAGACTGCGTGGCAGGTGTAGCCAAGCATCACCTCAGAGGCTGAACTCAGCACAGTCCACTCAGCTATTCGCTAAATGTGCACGAATACCAAGACCACTGCTTGGGGCACAAAAGAAAGAAGGGCCCCAAATTGTGCATGCCATCACCTACCCATTTTTTCATTTATTCACTGAGTTGTTCATTTAGCAAACATTTTTTAACCATCTATTGTGTACTAAGTTCTAGCATAAACATCGGGATCGTAAACGTGAGAAGAATGAATGCTGGCTGCAAGGAGCTCATTGCTCAGTGGAAGAGAAAGCAAAAAAGCAAAGATTTCAATGACAGCAGTTGTGGTAGACTGCTGACTATCCCTGGCATGCTTCCCCCCTTCATCCTGTCAGAAATAGAATTCGCTTTTAATTGTAGCAGGGCACCTGGCAGCCCAGCTACATACTACATCTCCCATCTCTTGCCCAGCTCAGCAACGCCATGTGACTAAGGTCGAGCTAATGGAATATCAGTACAGTGTTGTGTGCAAAACTGATGCCATATCCTGAACAAGGAACCTGGCCATGCTTCATGCTGCCTCTCCTGCTCTGATGGAATGGAGCACATATATGGTGCTGGTGAGCCACCTTTGGCCATAAAGACAAGGACAAGTTGTTAAAGTATGGCAGGGTAACCAGGTAGAAGGAGCCTCGGTCCCTAAATGACCTCAGGGAGCATAAAGACTGGAGGTATTAAATAACCCTGAACTGGTTATGGCAGTGACCCAGGTCCTGGCTGCAGAGTCTAGACTTGGGTGACGGTGGTGGGAGAAAGGGGACTCAGACATTGAATATCCATTTTGACCTTGAGGGGCCTCTGACCAAAGCCCAGAGGAAAAGGGCTGCCCCGAAGGTCTTTATGTGTTTCACAGCTGACATCAGTCCCATTTAAATGCCCAGAATGATGACAAATGAGAGGCAATTCAGATACCCCAACAGACAAACACAATAAGCATTCCTGATTTATTTAAGTTCACAGACCATTTACCCCTTACCCTCCAGCTTGTTCCTTGCTAAACAAAACAAACCCTTCTCCAGAATGTTGTAGTTCTTAATAGTTCACAACGTTCATTCTGCTAGCTACTTACATACTCTTTAAACTATTCCCTTTTCAGATCTCTCTCCTTTCTCTTGAATGAAAGTGTAAGTTCCCTGAGAGTAAGGATCACATCCTTAGCTTATCTCCCACACACAGCTCAGCACAGGGCTCAACAAGCAACAGGCACTCAAAAAAAAATATGAGCCAACTTATACAGAAATGGGAAAACAAACAAATGCAATAAAGGAGACACTGAGGAAATCTTGTGAAAACAAAACAACTGCAAACAACATTTGAGGGCTATGGCTGAGTGCTCCCATTATACAGATGCAGAAATATAGAACCTCACAGCGGGTGAATGCTGAGACCAAGGTCTCACAGCTAGTTAATGACAAAGATGCTGTGAGAATGTGGCCTCTTGTGTTGTTATTGCTGGGTTTTTTTGTTTGTTTGTTTGTTTTTCTGCAATGGTGAAATACCAAGTTTGGCCAGAAACAAATGCCTAGCCACATTACAAATACCAAGGCACCTATTCTAACCATTTCTGGTCCAGATCCCTGAACTCTCAGGCTATTCCTGTCTAAATATAAATTCCAGTTGAAACATTTGTGGAGTGTAGAGGCTGAGATACACAATTATCATAATTTTAATCTTTATCAAGCTCTCAACCCATTCTCCTGGATATTAATCAAGAGGCATCTTAGCAACACTGAATTTAAAATGGCACCAATGTCTGTAGCCCATCACAATGCCAAAGCTTCGATCTCTGCTTTGCCAAGTAAAATATCCCTGTCTTGTAACTGTGTAATACACAGAAATGTTTTATTTAAAATTACTCAAATTTAATGTGCCATTGATTTTAATATTCCATGATTTTATGTACCACTGAGAAAAACAAAGCTGTTAAACTGAAACATAATGCTTCTCAATTGCTTTGAATTTTCATTTTATACTTATTAAAATAGTTCTTTTAGACTAATTTAGACATAGATTTTTATCACTCATGAGCATTTATAAAAAATATTCATACATAAGTGAAATCCATGAGAAAATCTATTTAAAAAATTGTTCCACTCATTGCCTGACTCTTAGGAATCAATTTTCAACTCAGAGTTTATCGAAGTTTGTGTTTTCCATGCAAAGTGTCACCCTCTTTGTCAGTCAAGAGTGTGGCTGACGCAGCCACTGACATGTGTTCTGCAAGTTTGGATAATGGTGGTGTATTCTCTGTCTTACTAGGATATGTCAACAGAAGATTTTCAAAAAATAACCAGACTTAAAGTCTTCCCTCAAGTGGCCCCTCAGCGGTCTGTTCACTGCAACCCTAGGGGTTACAGTTCGGAGAAGTCACCAAGATAGCTGTCATGGCTGCCGCCGCATAGGCAAAGACAAGCACACCATGGTCATAGCTTTCTTTCATACGACACCGTGACTTGGAAGGATTCATCTTTCTCAGTGATGTTGAAATGTGAAAAATCATGCATCTTACAACATAAAATTCAGAGTTACTTCTGGTGGGCATTTGCTGTACCATCTTTCCAGAACTACATCCCCTTCCTTGAGGGTGCCTATCACAAGAGGATGTACTTTGACTTCTGCCCACATAATTGGATGCCTGACTCCAGTCCTAGGATGGCATTCACCTGCCTCAGCCCTAGCTGAGTTCCACATTCAAAGTATCACAGGCCAAAATCAAGGGGCTAGTGAGGCTAGACTCTTTATCCAGAGGCTCTAGGGAAGAAAAATCATTTTTAAAGCTCACTCAGGTTACTGGCAAAATCCAGTTCCTTGCAGCTATAGATTTGATGGCTCTGATTCCTTCCTGGCTACCTGTTAGGACCCACTTTCTGCTTCTGGAAGCTGCCAAATACCTTATCACAGGAGCCCTTCCATCATCAAGCCAGTAATGGCAAGTCAAATCCCTCTCCTGCTTCGAATATCTGTGCTGTCCTCTTCTTCCACCAGCTTAAGTAAGCTCTATTCTTTTAAGGACCATGTGACTAGGTTAGGGCCACCTGGATAATCTTCCCTTTTTTTTAAGGTCTGTTACAACATAGCACAATCATAGCAGCGATACCATATTTATAATTCCTCGGGACCAAGGGGCAAGGAATCTTTGGGGGCCATTTTTAGAATTCTCCCCACCACACTAGCCTTCCTGTGAATGATGGGACTAATACAAGTAGCCTTCCAATAAAGTCCTTTATTTCATTAAGCTAAATCAAGTTGGATGTCTGAGCCCTAATATGCTATTATATTAAGTAGAGCTAAAGACTAATAATATCAAGAAAAACCTGACTCATTTGGACCAATGGGTAGCAGATAGCACCATTCTTAAATTCATCTAAATAAAGCTAATTTCAATTTCACTTGGGAACAAAGGCCCGACAGTATCAATGCAGGAAGGTTATAGCAGTGCCCCAAGGTCCCAAGTATTTGAACAGGAAGCTGGATATTGCCTACCCACCCTCATACAGAACCCTAGAAGATGATTTCTATCAAAAAAAAAAAAAAAACAGCTTCCCAAGATCCATATTTTAAATATTACACAAAGGGAAAAAAAGTCTTTTGTTTTAGTTAATAATTTTGACTCAGAATATTCTAACTGAATCACTATAAAATGATCTTCATTGTGCTAACTGATGGACTTTGTGAGGCCTCCACATGACAAAGTATCCCTCACTTATCTGGTCTTGCCAAAACCATTCTTATATTCTTCGCAATGTGTGATCAGAGAAAGAGAGAAAGTGTAAGATAGGAAAGAAAAGGAGAGAACACAAATGGATCTGAAGAAAACCATTTCAGAATTTTTCTTCAATACTTATCTCCAAAATGGCCCATTTGATTCATGAACATCTCTAATGTATATCATCAGTGACTGAAGGAGTTTTTTATATGATTTTTGACAATTTAACAAGTCCTCCTGACAAATTAAATGGTTGTGTTGACAACTTAACTGTACTGCCAATCAATATTTTCAATTACTTTCATTGTCATTCAGAAAAAATACAACATGAGGTCACACCGTGGTAAAACCAAGGGAAGAAAATAAAACGAGGAGCAATCAGTGGGTGGGGGCAGCCAGGAGGGAAGAAGCAAACTTTAAGGCACAGCATGCCATCCTGCGCTCTGGGCCTGGGGACCCAGGGTTTCTGAGACACGTCTGGAAAATGGCACTTCCCTTGGGGTGACTCTCTCAGCCTCTACAATGGAGATTTCTCCCTTCCTAGAAGCTATTTAAAAGTCATTAGATTTGAGCCATGGACATACAACATTTTATTAAAAGGACCTTTTTTCAGACATTTGCCAAGCTGCCACCACCCCACCCTCAGTTGTTCTCCGGAAAGGCCATCCAGGACCGCAGGTAATGTTTCACAGCCTTTCCAGGGGTCAACTGGTCAGTCTAAAAAAACTTGAGTCTGAGAATGCCGAGGCAGAGGTCAGCCTTCTTCAGCTTTTCAAAGGGGTAGCAGCAAATCAATATTTTCAAATGAGTATTTATCATGCGGGAAGAGAGGTTACCCATGGAGATCAGAACAAACACAGAAATTTTCCAGTTTTTCACTGTCCAGAGAGTATAAATAGGAAAAGATGATCTGGGGTTAAAGTCAGACTTCAAGAATGATGTGTTTTTTTCATGGTTGCTCACAGTAAAAATTTTAAAAGAGATTATCCAGTAGTGTGCACCACCTCTCAAGTCAAAGCAATGCTCCCGTGGTGTCCCAGGGCCTCTCCACTGCGAGAGGTTAACCGACCATGAGAAAAGAACACAGAGCTCTTCTCTCTTCAGTTTGTCTCCTCTGAGTAGCTGCAGCGCTGTTTCTTCCCCTGCCTTAGGCTGTCCTCCCACCTCCTATGGCCCTTAGACGCACTTCTTCCAGGAAGCTTTCTCTGGTTGCACTGGCTCTGCATGCTCTCTCACTTTGCAAGTTCCCCTGGTACTTACTATCTGCACCCTCACATACTCCTTTAGCTCCGAATCATTTAGTGTCTTGCATCACTGTGTAAAAGTTCCACATACTAAGTACTTCATAAATATTTACTTAATCTCCTTAGTGAACTATAAGTACCCTTGAGGAAGGACAATGTCAGCCTTCTCAGGATCTCTCACCATAACTGAACCAGGGATGGCAGAGAAGTTTCAACTCCAAAGCTAACTCCAAATTATGGGTAACAGCTTTCAGGAGTGATATGTTGAGGAAAATTCACAGACAATATCAGGCCTCTCAGAGAGAGGATGCTGTGACTGATTTGGTGGTATTTGCCTTGGTGATGTATAAATCATTTTCCCTGTTCCTAGATGAAACACACATATACACAGTAGCTTCTCCATAAAAATCTAACTTAAATAATTAATTAGAATTTACTATACATTTGCAATAAAGAATTCAGGAATTGTCTGTCAAGGCTATCATTAAACTCTAACTTCATTCATTCACTCACTAAATGTTACTGAGCGACCACTGAGTGCAAGGGCAGTACCAGTAGCAGAGAGACAGAGTAGAGTAAGACATGTCTGTGGCTTTTGAGGTGGTTCACCAGCTTAGTAAGCCACAGACACGTGTGTGTACAGCAAACAGTATTGTTAGTGATAACAAATGGTCTTCAAAGAGGACTTCATTTCATTTAGGAGAACTAGGGCAACAAATGATAAGGGAATTTAATGTACAGGGATGAGAGAAATTAACATCTCAGGAGGACAAGCACAGAATGCTAACTTAGCCCTCAAAACATATATACTGGTAGTCTAGAAGGAAAGGGGAGCCCAGGGCAAACGAGGTAGGAGGTCATAGGAGATACAGAGTTAACATCTGTCAGAGCTCTGAGTAAGACACTGAGACCAGATCAGTGTCTTAGAAAGGTAAGTACTAAACCCATCAGCAGGATGTGTTCCAGGGAAGGGAAGCTAAAGATACAAACTAGCTGAGATGCCATTACAAAAGTCAAGGAAGGAACTGATGAGAATGGTCGGGAGGACAGTGGTTACAGAGAGGAAGAGAAGGGAGGCGGCAGGCAATGATAACTCTGTTGGCAAAGGATTATGAGCGCGTTGTGACTAGATGGATGTGAGGAATGAGGAAGGGTGATAACCCAGCATCCAAAGGATACAGTCATTCATACACGTGGCTAAACCGGGAGGTCAACATCGGCTTCCTCTTACAAATCCTGGTATACTGGCAAGGTCTCTTTTTGCCTCCAGACACCGTGCTGATTCAGGAGACCTTCTGCAAAACTGAGGTAACTTGAGTTCACTAGGCTTTCAGGAAAAGTATACCTGTTGCCAAGAAAAAGTCTTAACACCAATATCCGACAGTCTTGATAATATCTACACTTCCTGCCTTCTGCCCAACATCTTGGGGCAGGTTGGAAACTCTGAAAGGCAGAAGAAAAGGGAGGTACTCTCAACAGCATTTGCAGATCAAAAGACAGTTCCTCAGAAACTAAGCTTCCCTATAAGTAAATAGTGACATAGTCAAAGCCTGCTGAGTCACTAAGGTAGACCATCTTAAGCTCCAAATTCTGGTCTCCAAAGGGGAGAATCAAAATATCGGGCTTCTTGGGACCCCATAGCTATAATAGCCAGAGGATGAGAGAGGAAGGGTTAAAGAACAGCTCTACTCCATTCTCCACACTCCTTCCAAACACTCCCCAAACTATACTCCATGACCTGCCCCCGGCCCTCTCTTCCGGGAGAACTGGGCAAGCCCATCAGTCTCCCAAGTCCAGAACCTGAACAATGCTTTGTGAAGCACGTTTCAATCCCCTGAGACATTCTGAGCTTGTTCCCATGCTTTTAAGACATATTGAGAAGCTCTCAAGGTTCAAACATTACAAAGCATTGTCGAACCAATCTCTTGATTGCACAGCATGAGGAAAAATTGACAAGCCACATGATGGAGGTGCAGATTTATGTATCCTCAGGAGAGGCAGCTAACAAAACAATGTCCCACTGATGATAAACCTCTTTTGCAAGTGGCTGGCTGCCTCTGGTTTCCCAGGACACCCCTCCTACACACACTCACTCACACATTCTCTCTCTCTCTCTCTCTCACACACACACACACACACACACACACACACATCCCTCTCCCCTAATGTCTTTTCTTTGTGACATGAACAAACATTTCCTCAGTCCTTACACCATTATGCTGCTAGTAGTTAAAAAGAGAGAGAGAAAGAGGAGAATCTGGTGCATTACCATCAAGATACACACATGCATGTATACATATACTACAAAAAAAAAGGGCCTGGAATTGAAGTTTACGAAGGGAAAAGCAGGGCTCTCAAAGCCAATCCTATGCTTGTGTTACTGAAAAACCAATGGATTTGGCTCAGTTCTGTTAACCATCAGCAATTATCTTCCTGTCAAAGCTAAAGGTAACAAATTTCCCCATATCCAGCAAGGCTATATCACCAACCGGACACCAACATCATCTGACGGCAAGTAAATCACCACAGCAGCCATGCGCCCTGACAGACAAATGCTCTGTCTCAGAAAAGCCGGGCCTATCGCTAAGAAGGGGAAAAAGGTTCTCTTAGCTGGCCTCGCAGGGAAGAGATTAAGTGTTACAGATTCAGTAAGTACAGTAGAAAGCAAATCCTAAATATGAGAATTATTAATGGAATTTACACTGGTCTTTTTAATCTGTTGCCAGCATGTGCTCATCTATTTTACCTTGGTCTGCCTCATTTCCAGATGGACATAACAGGCAGGAACAGTGCATTATTCCAGCCTTGATTAGAGCCAACAGCATAAGAACAATGTCCCGCTACCTATCAAATGGGGACGACTTCAGCAATAGCTGTTCTTTCATAATGGAGACTGTGTAGTAAAAGACACCACTAATATGCCCTGTCCTTGTACTTAACAGTGACGTTCATTTCATGACACGCTACATGATGGGGATATCAGTTCCTCACCTGCTCAGGAACAGAGTACTGCGTGATCACAGGGCAATTGGAACCTGGCTGGAATCCCCGGATAGTCCATGGGTGGAAGCAGCATATCCCCCAAAGGACTTGCAGGCTTCTATTGTTAGACTTTAACAGCAAGTCTACAATTTGAGAGAAGTCACCTTTAACCCTCACAATTACCAACAATTAAGTGTGGGGCTAGAATACATAACATTATGCAAACACCACCAGGGGAACCTCCACTAGATTATAGAGTTGATGTGTAAATGTCTACAGAGAAGCTTGTTTTATTCACCTATTTATTTCAATCAAATAGGAATAGAAAGAATCCCAGAAGATATCACTGCCATTAATGAAAATACAATATACCTGGGAAGATAAACTTCATCCATAGGATCCAATCATTTAACAAAAACATTGAAACAACCAGTTATAACGCTCAGAATTGATCTGCAGAAAGCAGAGAGACCCGTGAATTGGCACTAGGTGCTATGCAGAGTCAAAAGTGACATTACTGGCTTTACAGCCTGGTACCACAATGTGTGTGTGTGTGCATGTGTATTTAAAAATATCTATTTATTGAGCCTTCATTAAGTGCCAACACTGTCCAAGCACTTTTGCATATTATATCACTTAATTTTCACAAATCATGAAGAAATCATTTTCCTCCCAATTTAAATTGGGAGTAAATTTAAGTGACAAATTAAGTATATATTTTTTTAAAGATTTTTTAATTTAAGTAAATTTAAAAAATCAAAAACCAAACAACTTAAAAAGTCAAGTCCAAGGTTATCCAGCTACCAAGAGCAGAACCAAGACTGAAAGTCAGGCTCATTAGCTTCAGAGGCCACTTCACTTTCAACGCAGCACAGCAACCAATGATGGAGATCAGCCTCCTCTCACCATGCACACCCATGGCCACATGTGGAATATGACTGTTAAGGTGGCTGCCTGGAGCGAGGCTTGCCAACTGGGAAGTGGAAAGAGAGATGCTCAGAAGTCTACACAGCCTTCTGACCTACGACTGAGCACATCAGCATCATGCTGCAGTCACCTGGACCAAGTGATCCCCCAAACCAGTGATCACCACCCAAAAAAAGACCAGGTGGCCTAGGCTTTTAAAATCTACACGTACTGCCTGTGAAATCCTAAATATTAGGTTGAATCATATGAGGCCGACATTTTTGTAGGTCAAAACTGGTCAAATATTTGCAATTTCATATGGTCCAAGCTAACATAATAGCAGAATTCAGGGCAAGAGCATGCAGGGAGACTCATCTACCTCAGGTGGACAGCAGTTTTATCCTAGAGAAAATATTCTGCCTCAGTTTCCCATCAGAGATAAAATGCTACAGTGAGGTGAGAAAAAACACTGGACTGGGAGGGATCTAAAAAACAGAGCTCTAAGCCTGTCTTTCTCCTAACCAGCTCCATGGCTTCAGGTAACTTGCCTTCTCCTCTCTGCCCCAATATCCTCTTATGTGACATGAAGATGTTGAGCAGTAAGTCCTGGAAGCTTCCTTCCAGTTCTGAAATGTTATCACACTGGTGCTCTGTGGCTGACATCAGAGAGTCTCCTGATGGGGGATGTTTGGCTAAGGAGAGTGACAAAGACCATAAGGGAATGAGAAGCCTGCAGAGGGCAGGAGGGGACTACCAAAGAAGAAGAAAGGAGCCCAAGAAAGGGAAATTGGAGTTAAAGGTAACGTCACTAGTGTCATAAAATTGGAAAGGACCAGGCCTAGAAATCCAAATATTTAATAATAGTAATAAAGAATGCTTCCAACTGCCTGCTTATTGTGTACCCAAAGCTCAATAAGAAACTGGGATAGGCAAGTGAACCATATTTCTCTCATCATATTCCTCTAAGAGGTTCAGAGACCTTTATAACATACCCACAAATCACATGGCTGCAGCCAAATGAATCTGGCATTCTCCTTCTCAGGATTTATGGCTGATGTACCAATTCCTTGTCTGGTCCTAAATCTGCCATTTACAAGGGAAGTATCCCAAGGTCCCAGGTGCAGCCACATACTCCATGTGTGCCTGCACAGGGACATAATGACATCTGATGACAAGACAGAGTTCAGGGAAAAGTTCTCCAGAATGAGAGTGCTTTGGATTAGAACATCAAACAGCTCACATAGGCCTGGGTGAGAATTGGCAAAATTAAATATAAGAATGATCTGAGTCAGGCTGGACTCAGCCCACCAGTCTGCCCGTCCTCACTGTGCCAAAACCACTTTGCAGGCCAAGTGGATGAGGAGAAAGCAGTCCAGTAGACGTCTGCCATGGCACTTCTTTCTCCAGCTGGCTTTATTTCTTCCCCACACTCTGCAAGGATTACCCTCTGATATCTCCCACAGAAACTCTACCCAGTATCTGAGTAGTTGTCTATTCTAGCACGTAGAGAAAAGAACATTAATTTGGCTGAGTCGGAAACACTAGTTCTAGTGCAAAATCTGAAAACTGGGGCCCAACATGATGCATAAACATGATTGGTATGTGTGTGTGCGTGCATACAGCCTATTTACATCAGTGTAGCTGCCTGCAATGAATAATCAAGAAACCTCATGTAAATAATCTATATGTCTGGCTTCTCCTAAGTAAGAAAAAGATCTGAATTTCAGCTTCCTGCAATGGCAAAGTAGTTTATATTTGACCGTCTTTCCCATGGATGATAATATCACCATTTTGAAGCAAGTATTTTTAAAAAACCACTATATGAGAGCACCAGAAAGCAACAGAAAAAAGGCAGGAACTGGATGAAAGTTGTGTCTTAACATAAGTCTGGAAGGCACAGTGGCTAAAACACAAGTAGAAAGTCATGGTCTTAGTGGATGAAAGAGTCAGGGGATGGATGTGCCATTGAAAGAGCAGTTAGAAAGTGAGAGGACACAACCCAGAAAGGAAGAACACCAAAGGGTGAAATTCCCAAATCTGCAAAAAAAACTTACAACCAAATCCTTAGATGACCCTGAACTGCATATTGACTGGGAAGATTACAAGAAGCTGAGTAAAAAATAACAATTGGAAGTCTGAGAGGGCTGAAGGGAGATTTCAGCTCCTGCTTATCACAGGGAGACAATTTATAGTTTGAGTCCAGCCAAGTTACCTGCCTGCTAGAATAAAAGTGTATATATAATTTTTTAGTTTTTAAATAACTGAAACTACAGCCTATCAGTCTATACAATGTATCACCCACAATGCCCAGGATGCAACAACAAATTACCCGACAAGCTAACAAATAGAAAACCATGACCCACAGTCAAAGTTTTTCTAAAAAATCACTAGGCAGTAATCCTGCATGACCCAGGTTACAGAATTAATTCACAAGAACTTTAAAGTAGCTATAACATGCCTGACCAAGGTCTTAAGGAAAAACATGGTTATAATGAATGAATGGATGAACTGATAAGAAATTTTATCAGAGAAATAAAATTTTTAAAAAAACAAACAAATGAAATTTTGAAACTAAAAATCCCAATATTTAAAATGAAAAAGTATATACTTGACCTTAACAAAATTCTGGAGATGGGAAACAAAAATGTCAGTGATGTTGAAATCTAAATAGAGATTATCTAACTAGAAAGAGAGAGGGAAAAATATTTTACGAAACACTAAACAGAAACTCAGTGACCTGTGACACACTTTAAAATGATCTAACATGCATGTAACTACAGTATCAGTAGAAGAAAAGGAAAAGAATGGGGCATAAAAAATATGAAGATCAATGGTCAAAAAATTCCCAAATTTAGTAAAAACAAATTTAAAAAGAACTTAAACATACAGATACAAGAAACTTACAGAAGCTCACGCAGTATAATTATTTAAAAAAAAAAACCCCTACAAACATGACTGTCAAACTTCTGAAAGTCAAAGTTAAAGGAAAAATCAAGAAAGCAGACAAAGAAAAATAACATCATATACATACGGAGAACAAGTTAAAAGTGACAACTGACTTCCCATGAGAAGCAATGGAGGCCACAGACAATGGAATGACCTCTTTAAAATGCTAAACCAATTCAAACCAGAATTCTATATTCAATGAAAATATTCTCTAAAAATATAAGAAATAGAAAGCTAACTTTAGATAAACAGAAATAGAGAACTTTTTGCCCAGAAACCAAATGATTAAAAAAAATTCAAAGGAATTCTTCAGGCTGTAAACAAAAATTACTAGATGAAATTTCTGTTCTATAGAAAGGAATAAAGAGCAATGGAAATGGAAAATATGCAATCAAATGTAAAGACAATATTTGTTCCTCTTTCAATGAGATACATTGATTTAAAGCAAAAATTTAACACTGTTGTGTGCTGGTTATACTGTAAGTATATGTAAGACATCAGAGCATATAATCATACCTGGCGTGTAGTAGATAAATACTCATGTAGTAGATAAATCCTCAATAAATATCCATTCAATGACTTATTGAATTGAGATCACCACCCTTGAGCTAGATAACTAACCTAAGGCTCCATTCAGCCCACTCTTCCATGCCACGGCCAATCTCTTATCCATTACTACTAAAAACTGCAAATAAGTTCTAATAGCACATCATCCAGAAATGTCTTCGTTTAATTTGGATTAATAATACGTCAATATCTCATAATATAACATTGCAGTCATGGTATCAGGCCATATATCACAGGAGATCAGTAACAGTCTTGGTTACTTGACAGACAGGAAGTCTATGAGAACTCCACTATTTGGGGTATTTTTTTCTCTAATGACATATTGGTAAGAGATAATTATGGAAGAGCATGAATTTAGATATTAGAACTAGTTCTATCTGGCTGTGTAACTTTGAGATGTATGACCTAGGGTAGGTCACTTAAGCTCTCTAAGCTTTTGTTTCCTCATCTGTGAAATGGAGAAAATAGTAAGTCCATCACCGGGTTGCTGAGATGATGAAATAAGAGAATGTCCATAGGGCTCTTGGCATCAAAATGAGTGAAATAGAAGATTCCTGGTAGGATGATTTCATAATTAAAAGCAGCTTTAAAGTATAGTCCTCAAAGCAGTTAAATGAGAGTGGACTCAATAATTCTATCCTAAACACATCCTGCTAAGCCATCCAATTCAGAGCTCTTTAACTACATCCCCTAGTTAAAGAACAATCATCCTGGAATCACATTCCCTCTAACCTATTCTGATCTTTCTGGCAGGCCACACTGCTCTGACCACAAACTGGCCCACTGTTTTATATGAGCTTCTCCTCCAAATAAGTAAGTCAACTCAAAACCTAATCTAAGCACACGACCCATGGCATCATGATAACTCATACTCTGCACCATCCTAGACTCACAGATGATGAGACTTCAAACAGGAGACTATTGATGACCATAATCAGAATACATCCTTACAGAGGGCAGGGAGCAATACCTCCTGTGAGCCTTCAAGTGCTAGCCAGGAACTGTGTTGCAACCTATCACCCCAAATATTCAGGTTCAGGAACAAAGACCCAGAACCTGAATTTCCAGGTGCAGTCCCTCATCACTTAGCACATTAACCAGTGAAAAGTTGACCAAGGCCAAATCCTCCAATGCATCACAACAAAACCAAGAACACTTAACCTCAGTCATTACTAATTAAACATAGCCAAGCATGGTGTTTATAATCTCAACTTCAGAAATGAGTTGCTTGTCTGGGTAATCATTGGTCAGGTGGCTTTGTACCCACCCTTAACTTCCCCTAAGTGGTTAACTAATGAGCCCATCATTACCACCTTCATGAGGATTAGAGGTTAAATGTAAGCTTGATTATAAGCCATAAATGTGAGTAATTTGAAATGTTATTGGTTATTACAAAAATATATGATAATGATTTCCTCTTTAATGAAAGAGAACATGTTTATAGTGGTCCCGAGCTCCTTGCTCAGGCTTTGGGAAAGAGATGGGAGCATGATAAACAGCTCAGCCACAGGATGGGCAGCGGGGCTGAGGCGGCACAAACGAATACTCACCACTTAGTGGAGTCATAAAACTGCAGACACATCACTGCATCTGTAGGACAAATACTGAGTGCATGGGCTCCTTTCTTGAATGGGCTGTGTGTCCCTGGGGAGGACTGCATGTCAAGGAGTCAGAGGAGCCAAAGTAAAAGGAGACCAGCAAGCCCCCTTCCCATCCCAAGCATTGCATGTTAAATGAGGACTTGCCCAAGTAAATTCTTCACACTGTGATTAAAAATTACATACAAAATGCATAAGGCATGAAATAATAATGCAGACGGCAGAGGTGTAACAACGTATTTTAAGCCCCCCAACCACATACCACATAAATGTGACATGGAGAAAGTGGAATGTGAACAAGGAGCCTGGGAATAATTGGCGAAATTAGAAATTTATAACAGAAGCTGAATATTATCATTGAAATGGAAGAGAAGATGAGTCTCGTTTCTCAAGAAACGGGAGGAGGGCCTGTCTGCTGGGGACGGGTGTTATCTGTGTGGCATGTCTGTCACGAGTACCCGACCTTTGTGAGTGGTGTGTGGTCTGTGCAGCCACCCGGGGGGCTTCCTGTTGCTACCAGGTCACAAGATACTCAACATTCCAGCTGGCTGACTCTCAGGAAGAGATTCTTGCTCCCCCATTTCAATCAATGATAGGCCAATCAATGATAGGCCAATCCAAGGCCAATCAAGTCAGAGCTCTGACCAAGAGGTTGTGACACAAGAGAGGGAACAGAGTGGGTCCATGCCAGCGAGATGTTGGCATCTCTCCTAAATCCTGTGAGCAGGAGAGAGAAGTCCTAGGACAGCAAACCGTGGTGCCAACACCAAGAACTAAGAACCTCCACGTAGCAAAGTGGTGATAAAAGCTTTACAACTACCCCTCCTGACGCTGAGTGTTCTCTTTCTAAATTAAAAGTCGTTTTCCATTTTTAACAGCACCAACAATAACACTTTATAGAGCACTCTCTTTTCACAGAGCACTTTACAGTCATTAGTTATTTAATCCTCAGAGGTGTCTCAGGAGGCCATCGGGCAATGGACTCACTTACTCCCCTTTCCTTATCCAAAAGAGCGGAAGCGGCCCACACAGTGCACGGCTGGCCGGCAGTGGTGAAGGGCTCCAACCAAACCGTAAGGCAGCGAGTTTGCATTTGATGAGCTTATTGATATTTACAGAACAATTATTTTTTTAAAAGTTATCAAATCATTTTCATCAATAAAACCAATTTTTGCTTTTGTTCGCCCTTAGCAAACACCAATGCTAGTTGTTCAGAGTGGTAAACATTTTATTACAACCTTCAAGTTAACAATCCCTCCAAAATGTGTTTGTTGCCTGGAGAGGCAGGCAGACATCACCAGTCCATTCAGATATAATAAACCCACTCAGTGACATATCTACACAGCAGTAAATTGGTGTTTCACTAAAGCATTTCTATATATCAGATCAAACTTCAGACAATCTCAAAAGCCCCACCACCACCACCACACACATACTACAAATTTTCCTGGCTCTTTCCTGTAATTTTTCACTTAATACTTAATGAAGTACCTACTAAGTATACCTTATGAGTACCTTATACATAGTAGGTATACGTGCTATAAGGGGCAAGATGTTAACTACACATGGTTCCTGCACTTAGGGTCCCACAGGCAAGGAGGGGAGAGGAGACAAGCACACAGGCTCCTGTGACAGGAGAGAGAAAGCCCCACGGACAGAACGCTGCACAGGGCCTCTGCGTGCAGGCACCCAGTTTTAGCTGGGGAGCCAGCGTAGTTTCGCAGAAGAGACGGTCTTTGAGCTGGGTCTTGGGAAATGAATAGAAACTAGAATGTGGGGTATGGGGCATTTCAGACCTCCCCAGAGCTGTGTGAGCACAGGCCCAGAGATGAGACTGGGTGAGGTATAAAGGGGGAACATTCGGTTCCAATGTCTGGTGTGCAATGTGAGGCGAACAAAGGCCTTTTCAGACCATCCTAGTTAAAGAAGCCCCTTTTCCATCCCAAGCCACTTTGTACACCAATAGTTGTTGGTGCCTTTTTTTTTTAATATAGTTTACATCGGAAACCGCCCATGCTGGCTCACATTTCATCACCATCACCACTCCTGCCACTGGACTGTAAGCGCCATCTTCCTCAACTGGGCATAGTTCCCTTATTCAGACCCTTGTTCTCTGTCTAATTTTATCTTTCTTTTCCTCAAGGCACATGTGTTGGCACAAATATATCACAGCATCATATCAGAAACCAATGCTCTGAGGTCCCCCAGCAATGGTTCTTTCCCCAGCAGAGGAAGAGAACCATACTGGGCTGGGTAGCATGAATAAAGCTGATACAGCACGGGGGAGCAGAAGCCCAAGGGCAAACATCACCTTTAAACCCATCCCAAAGTCAAGATCTAGCCTACAGGCTGCCCTCTGAGAATAACTACTGGGAACTCACAGCCAAAGGTAATGGCATAGAGGGTTGGAACCAAGTGTTGCTAAGAGAAAATGCTTGCCTCCTGGAAAGAAATGAAGTATGACCTTTCCAGATTTTATCAACACTCCTCCTTCCTGTAGGCCCAAATTCTTCCCAGTAAGAACTCAGAGAAGATTCCAAGGGAGGATGCCCTATATCCAAACAAGATGAGAAGAGATTGTTAGAAGACCTTCACATTACAAATGGAAAATGGGAAGACTGGCCCAGAAAACACAGAGACTGAGATACATCTTTTTTTCCTGGGAGATCAACTCTCCAAGGACCTTTAGGACATAAGTTCACCACAAATGGGGAGAGTGAAAACAAACAGCAACAAAACCCATTATGTGTGGGGCGTGGGCCTCCAAATTTGGTGCTGAGCAGTGAAGCCCTAAGCGGAAAGTGACATCTCTCCAGGGTCAAACACAAACACATCCAGTCCAGCCCCTCTGTGTGCAAGGCAGTGTCCGGCCACGTATACACTCACATCTGGCATCCACACCTGACCAGGGCCTCTAGTCACTGCAGGAACTGCTCCCACAAAATATGTTTTTAGGACCGCAAGGATAATTGAGACAGAATGCTAAGCCTGTGTGACTTGAGAAAGGGGGGAGGGGGCGGGAATCCATCTAAAAAGCCTAATCATGGCTAATTCACGGTTTGCGGCCACCCTGGGATTTCATGCAGAGCGCTGGTTTCACTAAGGTAATTGGTGCTATTGAAACGAGCCGGTGCTCTGCAGTTCACTGCTTTCCTCCTCGCCTCTGGGCACGGAGAGGATCAATATTTGTTAGGATTGCTTCTTGTTCCAACAATGTAAGATTTACAATACTAGCTGGGATTCTCACTTTGTCTTCACACAACTCATCAGTGGAACCCAATTACTAACCTCAGACAAACAACATTAACATGAGCCTCTATGCTGCTTTATTGCCCTTCATCCAAGTCTCATTTCAGGGTCTTCAGGCAGTGCCACTATAACAGATACTACACTTTAAAGTGTGCTCCAAGGAATAAATTCTCAGTCTTTCATTACTCGTACCTTGATTTACTTCATATCATCTCGCCGCTATAGACAAAGATAACACACTGTAAATTACAGCCATCCTGTCTCGTAGTTTCAGAGGTAGGGGGAAGGCAGGGAGTGAGGCTTTCTTTGACTTCACAATTAGCAGCGGACCAGGCGCTATCGCTCCCATATTGCCCATGATTAGATGGTGTTTATTAGAATCATTTGCTAAGTGTAGTTTGGACGCAGATCCCTTCCTCTGCCTTCCATTCTTCCTTTCTGTCAGGGAGCCCATTAAATTTTAAAAACTTCAAAGCGAAATGAAAACAGAGTTTCAACTATTCTTTATCCCATCCTCTTACAGGCTATCAGCTCACGTACATCAGCTCAGGAGGTAACTCGGCAAATTTATTTAGTGGAGAAATCCTTCCAGCAATCAAGCTCCTGTTACTAAACAGCTCAAAGTCTCCCAAATCGGGTGTAATTCTCACCAGTTCCCTCTTTCTTCGCCCTGAACACTGGTCTAAATAAGAGCTATCTAGCTTTGTCTTGAATTTCAACTAACAAGAAAGCCTGGGTAAGGAGAGACCAAAGAAAACAGTCATTGGAAAAGTCCTTCAAGTTAGCTGTAGCAGTACCCCCTTATTTGCCCTACAATTTCCTCCATCCTCCATCCTATTCCAGTAGCTGATAACTAAGAACATTAGTTTTATGCGACTTGTCAAGCTCAAATGAAAAGAGAGCTAACTTTAATGACACTGCAATTAATCGCCCCAATAGACAGACAGCTAAAAGACAAGATATTGACTTCATTAAGGATAATGTATTATGTCATTAAGTTGGTAGGGTCACCTTGTGTATCATACATGCCTGCTAATATATTGGCATTTTCCTCCAATAAGATAAATTCAGATATGAGTGATAAAGCTGATTAGAAAATGTTTAATCTAAAGAGGTGTCTTTCCTTATACCCCTGCGCCACAGCCCCAGGTAGAGGTGAAGTCATAAGAAACCATTACAGATCCAAGATTATCTCAAATACTAGATTCAACTCATTTATAATCCGGGGCTTCCCTCCTTCATCTCTGCAATTAAAAGGGTGTCTTAACGGATGGAAGTGGGAGAGCTTTTGGCGACCTGATGATTCACATGTTTGAGCTGGTGGGGCATTGTTTTCAAACGTAGCACCTGCTTTATTTGGAGCCTTCACGTGCCCAGACAACCCGAATGAAAACAGCCACATGCTCTTTGTGACACGGGGCTAGGGCTTAACCCCGTCAGGGTAGGCCTCCGAAGCTACTCGGTTAAGAAAAGGAATTGTAACACAACTCAGTTCCAAAATGGATCATTCTTTTTAATGAGATAACTTCTCTTCAAGGCTTATCTAAAGGGAGTTGGTTGATGTAAATAAAATCATTTTTTATTTAGACTGGAGCATTCACAAATTAAGATACATTTGCCAAAGCTTTTCCTGGCATTTTTATTTTAGATAAATAAGGGTTTTTAAAAAATTATTTATCTCTCTTCAACTGATTCAGTAAAAATATAACCATAGTTCAAATGTTTCCTGAATCTGAGGAATTCCCTTGGAGAATATTTTGTCATTCTCTGAATTAGTAACTGGCTCTATGACACACTTATTTTGGTGGTGTCAGGACTTCCTCTCTGCCCCCCATTTAAGTATTACAGTTTTCCAATAAACAGAATTATGATTTTATAAAATTTCATTTGATCTAAGTAAAATACATTTTTGCAATTGGGGGCTTAGTCCATGAACAATATTTGGATGAGAACAAACCAAAATAAAGGTCACACTGTATTGTTAATTACAACATAAAATACTGAAGTGCTTGGCCAGGTGGATAAAACATGGAGACACGTGGATACACAAAGGAGATATGTGTTTATATACGCAGATAGATACACAAAACAGAGTCAAAACCCCAGACCATGTCCAGGCACCATACTGAATCCTCGCATCATGCCAGGAAAGGGTCTCCATGATCTTCCTCACCCCTCAGGGTTTCCCCATTGCAAAGATGAGCATTCTGAGCTGGAGAAGTGAAGCAATTTGCCTACATTCACACAGGAGTTAGCAGTAACAATGATAACCCAGCCCTGATGATTCTCAGGCCACATGCCTCTCCTCCAGACCTCTTCATACCATCTCCCTTCCTATGCATGTATACATACTTTTAAATCCCCTATTCACATCCACACATAGAACTTTCCGGAGTGTGTCTCTCTTACTGGAGTGTAGCAAAACAAGACAACATGCTGGGTGCCTTATAAACAAAGGTTAGACAAAATAAACAGGAGATATCTTACCAATCTCAACCAAGCAGATGACCTAGAACTCATCACCTTCTCACCTAGTCTTTTAGATGAAAGAAATAGAATAAAAATAAAGGAGGGGGCACACCAGAGAGGCCAGAGCAACACCTCTGATCTGGCATCCCATCTCAAACACAAGCACACCCAACCCAGGGTTTTCCTTCCTGCCATCGCTACTGACATTAAAGTCGCTCGCTTGATTTTCCCGAGCTCCTAGAGGAGGGCAGGACTGATGGCAGCGGGGAGCCTCTCGGTGCTGTGGACAGATGCCTTCCCAGCGGTCTGAGGAGGACTTCCTGTCGCTCCCCTCTAAACTCACCACTGATTACCAGCACCCGCAGCCCTTCATGCCAAGTCATCTCTTTTAACCTGAACCCTTATCTTTTCTATTATTTCCATTAAGGTTGTCAAAACCAGAAGTTTGGGAACCTTTCTCTGTGACCTTGGCATTTCTTTGCAGGCTTAACGTATTGGCATTTTTCCTCTGACTGCACCTCTTCTCATTTGTCATGATTATTGCTGAATTTTTCAACTGTCATTCCCAAACGTAAATCAATGGTTGTCTACTTCCCCTTTGTCATATCTGCACAGCAAACAGCCTTTCCCTTCTAAATGAAGCTTCCTCCCTTTCCATCCATTAAAAGGGGCCTGTCTGCAGGAGAAGTCAATCCTTTGTTAGGTCATTGCATTTATCACGCTTCCAATCAGTGCCTGACACACTTATTCAGCCAGGTCTTCAACCACACAATCATTGTTCATCTGGGGGTTGTGCTGTAATTTATTTATGCATGGTGTTTTCACGATCCATCTTGGGCACTTTCAAATTTTTCACCCCTGCCCTTCTCTTCCTCAAGACCTTCAATGCTTGGAGGGAATTTGGAGGGTGGGAAGGAAGAGCACAGTGATGGGGGGTAGGAGAGGGTGGAAAGGAAAAGAACAAGGAGCTTTGTTTCCGTGGGAGTGGCTGTAAAGCAAGTCCCTTCTCTGTAAGAAACTGAGTGCAAACCAAGAGAAATGTTGGGTCAGGCCTGAAGCCCCAATTACAGAGCACAATTAAGCCAGGAGATCCTCTAGCCACAAAAAGTGTCCAAGCGGGCCAATTCTTGTGATGAGAACAAAGTCCCATCAAGTTTAATGAGACCTCTTTATAAGCCTATTGGCTCCAATTGTCATACAGAACTCTAAGAAAAAAAATTGTTCCAAAAGGGAAAGGGAATAACCCATTTTCTAAAAATTCACACCTCCTCCAGGCTGCTTAGTTTGAAAAGCCAACACATGTTGCTATGAAATCCTCAGGTGAACCTGGGACTGATACCAACACCATTAGTGAGGGCCCCAGAGTGACCTCCCAGCAGCACCTGGACTCTGCGCAGTGAGCATGTTTCTCTTCCCCACCTGCCACAGACTGACCCTTCCTGCCTTCACCACCTCTGGTTCTAGTTATCACTCTGGTCTCCGGCATTGGTACACACTATCTTCTGTTGGAAGGAAATGTCTAAATAGAAGGATTCCAGGCCTTATTCTTCCCTGTAAGTGCTTTCAACTCAGGGTTCAGAGAAGTAATTCCTCCAAAGTTGGCCACGGCCCTAATGGCTGCTCAGCCCCCTCCTGGACTTTCCAATCTCCCATCAAAACACCCAAAACAGAATAAGACATGGAATGATGACAATTCCAGGGCATGTTTATTGTCTGTCTCCCTCCTTTTACCAAACAAAGAAGAGTCCTAGAAAACAAACAGATACATACAAAGAAAATAGCGAATGGGAAAAAGTGTTTCATAAGCTTAATTACACATGTTTATACCATAATTAATTGATGAAGCCATTCATTCCTAGTTCATTCCTTACATAGGGGTGTCAAACTCATTTTCACCGAGGACCAATCAGCCTTGTGGTTGCCTTCAAAGGGCTGACATAATTTTAGGACTGTATAAATGTAACTGCTCCTTAACTGTTAAGGAGTTGAAATTACATTCGGCCCTTTGAAGGCAACCACGAGGCTGAGGTGGCCCCCGGTGAAAATGAGTTTGACAACCCTGCCTTCCATCAATAGGTGATGTTTTCCCCTACCCAGGATCCAAAAACACACAGCTTATGTAGATAATAAATCCTGCTTTTGGTGAATAGCTTTTCTGAGGCCACAGAGCTCACCACGTGGACTGGGGCTTCTCGGTCCTCCAATCACTAACATTAGCAGGAATCCTGAGGTTTCTGACATAGGTACGGTTGATATTGTTCTTAGTGCTACTGTTTACAATTCTGCAGTATGTTGTCTGCACAGCTGGACCTGGAAATCCTACATAAGTGTGAGGAGATAAGAAGGGATAAGCAAGTCTCCTACAACAATCTTTTTACAAGCAAAAGCTTCTCTAGACAACTATAGGAACCTAAAAAATATCCTCAGCAAGAATATCAAGGTATCAAAACATCCTATATCACCACATTCTCCTCCTTTTAACTAATAACTTCCCACATATCTCACCAATCCTCCACACAACTTGTGAAGCTATTTCTAGTGGCGATAGTGGGTCTAAGTACTAGATACACCATTCTAGCAAACACATGACCAGAGAAGAATTACTGCTTCATGCACATGAGGGCCCTACAGCACCTTACAGGGGCCTATATTATACTATGGACCCTCCCTGACCTCAATCATTATGTCAGGAAACAACCATGGACTGTATCCGCTGCTCCTAACAAAGACTATGTCTTATTTTGTTTGCAAACAAACATTATATTGCAGCCATCACAATATCTAGAATATGTGAGTATGTTCTTGCTCTCAAAGTCCCCATCCAAGTATAGATGTAGGTACTCAAATCATGTCTTGAGCTATTTCCTTATTAGTGATGCATCAGAGCCAATTTCCATGGTTGAACGTGGAGTGACAGGTTGAAGGACGAAGAGTTTGGTGAATCTCATTGGCCAATCTCCTCCAACATCCTCCTAAAACATTGCAGTAGCCTGACTATCCTTTTAGCTTGATCATTTGCTTGAAGGTGATGAGGCAGGATGGTGACAGCTGAGATAAGGGTCCTGTCCACAACTTGCTTAAATTCAGACCTACTGTCAGAAATAGTTTCTGGAAAGCCATGTGTTGAGAGTACTGGTGATTATTTCATAAAGGGCTAGAATTAAAGTATCTCTGAGCAGCTTGAGTCATTTTAAAAAGGAATTTATGCCTGGATCATTCTGAAGAATTAAGATTGATTCTCAATAAAGGCTCTGGTCAAATAACTTTAGAGTTTACAAAGCATCTTCATAGATACCATTTTTGGTGGATTACGCCAAGTAACTTGACATTATCCTTAACTGTCTTTAACATTATAATCCATTCTAGACTCTCAAATTTAACTTCTAGTTGGTTACTTAATGCATAAAACTCACAGAAGTACCGCACATAGAATGGCCAAGAGGAAGTGATGCCTCTCTCTAGAATAAACAATATGATTTTTTAAAAAGTGTTTTTGTGGGCAGATAATTTACTCAGGCTGCTTACTTAAAATAGCTGAGATCCCAGCTGTGAAAAAGGAAATCTTACCTTTCGTGACAGCATGGATGGACCTGGAGAGTATTATTCAGTGAAATAAGCCAGTCAAAGAAAGACAAGTGCCCTATGATTTCACTTATATGTGGAATCTAATGAGCAAAATAAACTAACAAATAAAATAGAAACTAACATGCAGATATAGAGGAGAAGGGAGCTGGAAGATGGGTTAAAAAGGTGAAGAGATTAAATGAAAAAAAACCTCGTAGACACAGACAACAGTATGGCGATCACAAGGGAGGAAGGAGGTGGGGGAGGTAGAAGAGGGTGAAGGGGGATAAGTGGCGATGGAAGGAGATGACTTGGATGATAACCACACAATCCAATATACAGATGGTGTATTATAGAAGTATATACCTGAAACCTATGTAATTTTATTAACCAGTGTCATACAAATAAATTCAATTAAAAAATAGCTGAGTTCCTATTGAGCTGTTCCATGGTCATCTCTTCTGTGATAACAATGGGTAGGAGAGCCTTAGACATGCACATTCCATTTGTGTAGCTTTATCTGCCAGATCAGAAAGTTTTAAATCAAAGTCATGTGGCAAAAGAGCATTAGTGTTCGTTAGTCTTCCAGGCTCATAAGCAAGTACAGTCACAGGAAAAGAACAATTATATATACATTATATATGTACTAACATAATCAAGCTTGAAAACAAGAACTCAGAGAGATTCATTATTGGTACTAATAATAATGGTTGATTATTGAAATAGTCCAGAAATTCTTGGTTTGCATAACAACAGCAAAGTCAGCTTCATGAACCTGTGACTTGCTGGTGAATTGTGCAGTCTGTGTATAACGAAGGATTCTGTGACCCAACATAGCTTCAATATGGGGAAGTGAAGAAACCACAAGCTAAAACACAATGGTGACCCTGGCTGGGTGGCTCAGATGATTAGAGTGTTGTCCTGATATGTCAAGGCTGTTGATTCAATCTCTGGTAATCAGCCGATGAATACATAAATAAGTGGAACACAAATTGCTATTTCTCTCTCTCTCTCTCTCCCCCCCCCACCCCCCTCAAATCAACTTAAAAGAACACAATGGTTTTTGGTTGATACTGAGGTATGAATGTAGACTCTTAAATCAATAAACATTGACCACCCTGAATATGGTTACACACCTGGCAAAGCCAGCTCCGTGGACTGGATTTCCCCAGAAGGAGAATCAGATGGCTCAATGATGCTGATGAGGGAGGATGTTAAGAGCCCCAGAGAGCCATGAGGTTCTCCTTATGAAAGAGTCTCATTTAGGTATAAGCATTCTTGGTGAATTTCCTTGAGAAGAAACCCAGAGGAATGAAATAATGCAGACTCTGGTTTCACATGTTTCCCTTCCTTTCCTATCCTTGCCTTATAAGATCAATATTGATTCCTAAAAACTATTTTGGAAATTTTATCTCCACTTAGGAGATAGGGAAATCTATCATTATCATCATTTTAGGTAGGACTCTAGCTGATATCCTAGAAACCTGGGTCTCCTCCACAAGGCTATAGACATTCTTAGATCAATGGAAATTCTGAACTGAAGGCCCTTAATATAAAATGCCACTCAATGAGTGGCAACATTTTAGACACAGAGTTACGTATAAGTTTGGATGAGATAAAATTTGGCAGTGATCTTCCCGCCTTTTTCCTCCTCTACAACGCCTGTGAGATGACTGACCTCTGACACTGAAAGTGGGCTCTGCTGTACCCAGCCGCAATGATAGCTCCAGAAAGTCTTACCTTCCTCGGTATGTACAGTTGATTGTACTCTGGAGAGGGACTTAGGTTCTTAAACCTGTTTTTAACTTGGAGTAAAAACAGTTTTGGCTTTCAAGCAATCAGTGCAGTAATTAGAACTAGATGAAATAGAATGGTGTCATCTTCCCCCTTGTCTGTTCTCTGGAAATTGTCTTAGGAATTCAGTTGGAAAAACCCTGGGACTTGATCTAATGGTGCCAAAACTTTGGAGTCTGATTATTTGTCCTTGAGAGATGTTATAATAACTCTAAAAGTGACAAATACTCTGGTACTGAGAGAATCCAAGCAGACTACCTGTAAAGAAGACTACAGACGGAATTTTTATTAGGCTTGTGAATTGGATTAAATAACCTCATTTTTAGTGTATGTGCTGCTGAAGCAAGCAAAGATTAAATAACCTTAAATCTCAAATTTGGGATTCTATTTTTCTATCGTCCAAGATTAGTTCCCTTCTAAGAAATCACAATTTAGACTCACAATACAGTAGTCATCACCTAGCACTGTCAACAGATTCTGTGACTTCAAGTGAAATGATATATAATGAAACCAGTTTACCATAGACTAATTGATATAAGCAAAAGTTAAGTTCCTATAGGGTTTCATCAACAGTATAACAAAGCAATGCTGAACAAAATAACATCATTCAAGGACCTGCTGTACGGATTGTAACAACATCAACTAAATGACTACTGCATTCTAAAAGAATACACAGCAGGTACAAAAGCTAGGAGCTGAAGTGAAGGCTATCTCAGCAACTTTGACAAATGGCTTACTAAGAATATATCTTAAAAGAGTCTTAACTAATTATCAATAAACTACAATCTAAATTACTTTCAATCTAATCGTCACTGAAACCAACTACGGCATCATCATGACCGCCATCTAATGTCCACCTACCACAGAACTTTTCTGAGTTATAAATCCAAGAGTAGAACCATTAGGTCTTAGAGTACATATATTTGATTTGGTCAATACTTCCAGATTTCTCTAAAAGGCTGCATCAGTCTATACTCCCACAGCAGTGTGCAAGGGTCCCAGTTTCCCCTCACCTTCAAATAAGGCACCAAGACATTTCAAGAAGTGCTATATCTGTGAAAACCCTAAGTTCTACACTGAAAAAAGCCTACCCTTAATCCATTCTCTTTTTGCCTAGTAAATTTGAATTTCTAAACAATGATTGATGGTTCTGGTGAGAATGTTTATAAAAGATCTTAGTCTTAAGCAAAGCAGGTGAAAGACCTATTATTAGATATGTTTAGGCTTCATGAACCATCAGAAGCAGAATCATAAATCTACTCAAGGCTCTCATGATATTTTCTTTAGAATAAAAGCTGCTCAGCATATGATCCAAAGAAGCAGAATGACTGATAAAGTCTACAACGTGCCTCACAGTATGAATAAAAGGTAACAAGATTTGCTAAGGTCTCAGGGTGGAGATTGTATTAAGTTATTTTCCAATAGTACCTAAGGATGATTTTTCATAGTATTTGTTGCTGATCAGCCTTATTTTTAAACAGGTTCCCAATTGTCACAACGAAGTCTGGGAAGGGAGCCCTCAAAGAAAAAAGGGCCTAAACAAATCCCTAACAACCATACGTTAGCATCTTTTGGCAAAAGAAAGAAAAAGTAAATCCTGGTCATCCTATGTCTTAAACCTCAACTACAAGATCCCCAAAGTAATAAAACAGGAACTCAAACAAAACCGAGAACCCTGAACAACTAACCTCATCTGGTCTCTGGCACTCTGAAGACACTCCTCTCTCAGAAATTGGAGGGCTGTGTAGATGAGGGGCTCTTTGATATTAAGGTGTATTTCCCTTGCCCCTGGCCTTGAGATCTCAACTAGGAAAAATGAACCATCCTCTTTTCCTGGAGCAGAGGAAGCTACTGAACTGATAACCCACTACCAGACAGGAAGGCCATCTGAAAGTCAAGTGCAGGAACAAGCGCCCATCTTACTGCCGGAGGCATACCATCTGAGCCATATGGAAAACAAAGACCTAATAGAATTCCTCTACTCTGCAAATTATTAGCTGTGTGACCCTGGGGAAATTATCTTCTCCATGACTTAGTTTCCTCACTTCAAACATGATGATAAAAGCTAATTCGCCATGGTGGTGGCAGGCATAAATGAGATAGCAGGTGGCCAAGACATACCTAGTGCATAGGTCTCACAGCATGGCTATGCATGTATCTCTCTGTATGCATGTGAAGTACAGATTTTATACATGGGTTCTATCAACTCATGCACAAATGCGTACCCATTCATTCACACAAACACACTCATTCAGGTATGCAAACACATGTCTGCAGCCATCCCCACTTGTGAAAGGCTTTGTCACATTTTCCTCCCCTGATTGCACTTTCCTGTTGCTGTGTTCTAAGGGCACCGTCCTGCCCCAGGGCACTGAGGTCTTTCAGATCATGGGCGACGCTAGAGATGAAACAGCACCCAGTGTGCTTCCACAGCCAGTTCCTTCTTAGTCATCCACAGAACTTTCAAATGTGAGAATGAAAAGGCTTCTTAGAAATAACCCAATCTGATGGTTCTGAGACCTATTTTCTAGTTGCTATAACCCTTTCTTCAAAGGAAATCTCAGCCAGTGACCCCAGCATGAAAAGCAAGCACAGGCGATGCTGCCCCTGTCAGAATGCTGTGGGTACCAGGCCCCTGTTTACTGCCCCTCCCCAGGTGACCCTAGCTCCTGCCACAGAGACACTGGATTCCGGGAACTACCTTCATTTGGCACATGGAGAAAGGGGGGCCCAAGGTGACAGAGTGAATCACCCAGTGCCAACAGTAGTTTGTAACAGAGCAGGACCTAAATCGAGATCTACTGGCTCAAAAGCCACCACTCTTTCCCCGAGTTTCCAAAATATAGGCATCTAAATATCAGCATTTATATTAAGCATTAAATCCATTTTAGTAAACAGTAACTACCCTCACTGTATATGATGCACCAAGCTTTAGATGTCAACTAATTTGACTTACTCTCCCTTTCATTGCCCTTATATCTTGCTTAATAAGACATTTTATTCAGATACTGCTGAGGTAATAAAGGAAGAAGCGTGGTTGCCAAATGTACTGCCATTTTTATTTTTAGCTTCACTGGAGTAAGGGGTTATTTTCTTGTGAAAAGGATGAAATGCAGCTGCCGGCCTTTTAAATCGTATCACGCAATCCTGCTTTTGCCCAAGCAATAGATTTCCAGATAACTGCAGCAATCTTCTCAAAGTATAAAAAAAAAAAAAAAAAAAACACCAAAAAATAAAATAAAAAAATAACCACTGCACCCTTCCCAGGCCCTGCCCAGCCTCAACTGTAAAGCATGGCAAGATGGGCTACTTGCACTCACCCATGAATCTGCTCACCCCCACCCACCACGAGCTAGGAGGCTACACTTCAAGCTCTGCAGCTACCAGCACAAAGCTCTGCCACTTCCTATTGTGTTCCAAAAAAATGATGATGATGATGATGATGATGATATTAAATGAATATCTATTGAGTGGTTATCACATACAGGTGCTATGTCAAATGGTCCGATAAACTAGCTCATTTAATTTTCACAATAACCCTATGAAGCAGGTACTATTATTATCACCATCCCACAGACACAGATACTGAGGCACAGAGAGGTTAAACAACTCACCGAAAGTCACCAGGCCTGCTGGGCTCTGAAGTCTGCACTACAACCAGTACACTAGACCTGTCTCGTAAATAGTCTTTGGCGTCAGCAGACCTGAGTCCAAATCTACTGCTCTGTTTACTAGCTGTGTGTCCTTAGGCAAGCAGCTTAACCTTTCTGAGCTTCACTTTCTTCATCTGTAAAATGGAAGCAGCACCTCCAGCTTGAGGTTTCATCATGGGGAATGTCTTGCTCTTTCCCTCAAATCTGGGGTCCTTCCATTAATACTTAATCTGGGCTCAGAGCTACCCCAAATTAATAAAAGGTACTGAGTTCTAGTGTAGCAAGAATAGGTATGACATAGATATTACAAGGAATAAGCTTGGAAAAAAGAATGGTAGAAGAGGGAAGGGGAGAGAAGAGTTTTGCTAGAAGGTCTCTCTAGCCATGCCTATCTCCAAGAAACATGATACAACCAGCAGCTGAGGAAGAAGAAGGGCCTGTCTATACTGGCTGAAGACTTAGAAGGTTTTACAGTGGATTATGTGATGTACGCATTTTACACTTGGAATCTGTGAAGTCCCAAGAGTAAGAACAAGAACCAGTGGGTGGAAATTCCAGGGAAACACACTGGTTCATCCTAAGAGTGAACTTCCTACTGGCCTCAGGTAAGTTGGTTTGCAGGCCCCTGGAGACAGTTAGTTCCCTATTGCTGACGATCCCTGACAGGGGACACTGAAAAGTTGGTTAAGCTCCATGCATTCCAGCCCTGGAATTCTATGATTCAAGAGTCGAAATCCCAATCATGTCCTCAAAGATCCACATTGAGACTAGCAGTGTTGCTGCCCAGCTTTTAGACTTGCTGGAGCCCAAGTACAGCGTGGAGCCCTGGGGAAGCCTTCTTAAAGATGCACCAAGCCACAAGACCAGCCCTGTTCCTTACAAGATGCAGAAAGACAGCAACATGATATCAGACAGGGTAAGAAAAGGCCAGAGGTTCCCAGGTGAAAAACAACAAAATGTCCTGCTGGGGCAGGAAGACAGCTCACTGACTAGAAAAACAAATGCCCCTTGTTCACAGCAGAGTTACAGGCCCCCAAAGCAGGGTAATGACACCATGGCAAGGTGCTGAAGTGTGAAGGCACACCAACGCAACCCCCAAGACGTGCCCTGGCAGAACTGGAGGATGTGGGTACAATCCCAAATGGTCACTGATGCCCATAAATGCCCAGGGGAAGCCCCCACTAATTAATCCACTTAATGAGAAATTTCATACAACATTGTGTGAGTTCAAAATAAAAATTTTTTTTAAATGGCAGGCTAGCAGCTCACATGTCCAGCCAGGCCCCAGGAAGACCAGAAGCAGAGATCTCCGTCTTCTGGAAACTGGTTTACTACAACTGAGACCTGAATGCTATCTGTAAGTATTTATTTATTTTCAGAGCACTAGACTAAAATTTCAGACATGTGCTTTTGTTTTGGCTTAGAAGCTGGTTTACCTTTGTGACCAGGACACCTCTTCGAGACATCGTTTTGTGTTTTTACTTTGTCCCGCCCCTCTTTTAACACTGGCAGCAGTACAGAGAAGGGATCTCTGGGGCCTTGCTCTTTCCTAGGCTGCTCCTTGACAGATGTGATACCTAATTCTAATAAAATCCTTCCTAGGATGCATTAGACACAGAAGAATAACGATAAAACAGGAATCAACCTGGCATCTAAGTGGGATCCCACAAACTTGCATATACATAGCACACTGATTAAAAGCATGGACTCTAGTGCCAGACTACCAGAGTCTGAGTCCTAATTCTACTACCACTTGAGAGCTGTGTGACTTTGTGCAAGTTACTTAACCTCTCTGGGTCTCAGGTTCCTCATCTGGGAAATGGCAATATTAACAGAATCTATCTTAGAAGGTTGTCACAGGAGTTAAATGGGTCAATTAATGTACATAAGCATTTAGAATTCCGCCTGGCACAAAACAAGCGCTTACACAAGAGCTGCTGCTACCACCATCTTCTTCCTCCACAATGCACAGTTATTTCTTTGAAAATAACACTCACCGCAACTTACTACAGCAAATCAAAACAATTTTTGTGACTACACACAGTTCAAGCATTTAGATGGTTTTCAGAACACACTGAGCTACCCTAAATTTTCAAACACATAAAATACAGGGTGGGGCAAAACTAGGTGTACAGTAGTTTGGATGGACAGTAATACAATAGTTAATAAGTGATAATACAAGAATAAACCCTGTGTCTTGCATTCTCACAACTGTAAACCTACTTTTGTCCCACCCTTTGTTTTAAAGATGATCAACCACCACACTCCACCGCCTCCTGGACTCCAGCGCTCCCGAGCCACTGGGGCAGTCACATCATAAGGACGTGATGTGTATCACCGAGGCCCGATGTGAAAGTGTTCATCACCAAGAGCCCCCTGCAAGTTGACCAAATTAACCTCGCTGCCAGGAGTATATTAAGGAAGAATAATAAATTATTCAAAACCTAATGCTGATGGAGCAGAAAAATATTTATGGAAAAATCATCAGATTATTGCATTTTAATCATGATCCCATTGTATGGCTAAAGCGGTGAGTCCTTTTAGCACCTTGGCAGATGATAAGCTAGCCCCACAGTGACTTCATATCAGTGTCATCCCTGGGACAATGGACAGCATCACCCGAAGGGAAGCAAAGGTCAGCAGATGAGACTGTAGATCTGAAAAGTCAGAAATATGCCAAGGCACCCCCAGGTGTACTTGTACAGAAGCCACCTACTCAAGCAGAGTGGCAGGCGGCTATCGGGACACACACGAGCCTTCTCTTAAATCACCCTTTCCTTCAAAAAGCAGAAACTTCCAGCCCCTCAAATTTAATTCATTGGCCCTCGAGAACAGGGGAAATATTATAATAGAAAGGAAACTATTCAGAAACGCACAGAAGATGCCTCCCCATCCCCTCACTTCTGTCTGTGCTCTCTAGAGCTGCTCCCTGCCTGCCCCCCTTGTTTAATGTCTCTAACTTTATGCCATGTTCTCTTCCTCTTTCAGCACGGCTGAGCAAAGCTGACAGGCGGATTCCTTTGGTTTTCAGGGTATTAAAGCCACTTTCCTGCTCTGACAGCCTGTTCTACTCTGCCACCTTATAGCTCTGGCTTCACACTCCTCTGGGCAGCCAGTCCTTCCTGACAGACCACTGTCACTTCCCATCATCTTCTGTATCTCCTGTTCTCTCCCCCTCAGCACGCATCCCGACTTTCCAACCAATGCAATTATTTTTTTTGACAAGCCATCCATCAGTTTTAACTTTAAAAGCACTTTCTGCTGATATCCATTGTTAAATCCTTTGCTTTTTTATGGGGCTTGCATGAGAGAATATGATATCAGACATTCAAACTACCAAACCATGTAAATTTACTTTGTTCTCAGCTATGTTTCCAATTTCACGTCCAATTTTTCGGTACATTATGCGTAGTTGTTGTGCTTAATATGATGTTGTCAAATCCCATTAAAGTTCACTGCATTGCACGGCTTTAAAAACAGGTTACAATTTGCATTCTATAAAGAAAGGAAGGAGTGCAGTCTGAAGTCAAGCTGAATCTTATTAAAATTATCTGTTCAATTGTTACATTTGTAGATGGAGTAATTTTGAGGCATTAGCTGAGACACATATGAAAATGTCAGCGTGCCAACTAACGACAATGAGAGCAAAAGGAATATCTCTGTGAAACTCAATAAAGCTCCTTTGCCGGTGACATAAATTTGATGATAATCCGAGGAAATGAATAAGGGACCATCCCGTTTGAATAGGAATTACCTTTTCTATTAAATCACTTTGGTGTGTTTCCACTTGGCCTACATCTTGGTCCTAGGCCACAGTGAGTCTCTAGAGACTTATTGCAATACAAGGGGGTAGAGAGAAGTCC
The DNA here is from genome assembly GCA_004026765.1 of Micronycteris hirsuta. Taxonomy (NCBI): domain Eukaryota; kingdom Metazoa; phylum Chordata; class Mammalia; order Chiroptera; family Phyllostomidae; genus Micronycteris; species Micronycteris hirsuta. Next base: position 153,150 of record PVJI01000452.1, read on the forward strand.
AAAAGAGAATTTGTTAAAGTAGAAAGTCATTCATCTGAAGAGCATCATACTTGGAGGAGTCTTAAGACATCCTAAAAAAGAGTCGTTCAATGTATTTTCTTCCTGTTTGGAACAAGCACAAAGAACAGAGCTCTGCTATGCACCAGCTGCACACAGATAACTTCATTGATCTACAAGCAAATCTCAGCACAGAAAACGCATGGGGAAATGCAAACCTACATTGCAAAGTGGGGATGCGTAGGGTGCTGCTGGAATGGATGGGGGATTTACAGGAAGGACTGGAAATTAATTTATGAGATTGGAGCCAATAACATCAGTGGTTTCCAGGGGTTTTCCTCCATCCCCGCTATATTTATGACAGCACTGATTTCTACATATCTCGTCATTAAATCTAGTGTCTGATTTTAAAGGTATCCATCACTGGCACTGAGCAGAATTATGCCATTAGGGGCATTATTAACTGAACCATTGATTTCATTGTCTATAACAAGTTGAATTTTTGTTTCACACACAAAAAGTATTCCCAGTGCAGACATCTATACCCACTTCAAAGTTATTTTATTAAGGGCACTGTAATTTTAATTTTTCCAATACTGTCAGTATTTAGGTAAGCCACAATGATAAAGAATAAAATTCAGTGACTATGGAAGATGTAATGAGGTACTAAGGAAGTTAGTGATTAGGCAGGGAGAAAAGCAGAATGTGCTTTAGGTTCTGCTCGGATAATGACTTACTGTGTGACCTTAGAAAAGTCACTTAACCTCTCTGGGCCCTCATGTTCCTATTTGTAAAATGAGGATAAGTATTCCGTATAGTTTTTAAAAGACTGAATGAGATAATTCATGCATAGCATTATGGCACTTTGAAAGAGTTTGATAAACACTGGGTTTAACAGTGTTTGTCATCATAATCATCATTATCACCACTACCAATAACAGATGAAGAACAGAGTTCAGAAAATAAAATGAAAAGAACAGAGAGGGAAAGTCTATCAACTGATCCAGGCTGGTAACAAAAATGAGCGTTTAGACTAGATGCAGGGACAGCAAATTGGTTTCGATTCTCATGATAAATCTGGTAGTTGGGTGGCTACTTTCAGGGTGTTGTTGAGAAAGACTCTGAGGCCTCACCCACTTTCTGGAGAAAGAGTCCTGCAGTTGGTGGCATGCCCACGGTGAGAAGCACAGGGTGGTATAAAATGGATAAGTTGAAAAGGAAGCCATTAATGTTAGGACCTTGTATCAAAAGTAAGTAAGGATAAGAATCTGGGCAAGGAGTGAACATTTAACCACACAAATGAAAATTAGGCAGGAGAAGGATACTTCCAAACTGGCTAATAAGAACCAAGCAAACAGACAACAGGGCTTCAAACAAGTCCCGCACCTTCTCCTAGTCCCAGTACATTTATGTCCACGGGCTACCCTGCAAATGGCATCTCAACCGTTCTGACACATCAAGGACCGCAAACTAAGCCAAATCCTTTGTTGCCAGGTCAGAGAAGAAAGAGAGAGACCATTAAGGAAATGCAAATTAAAAGCACAATGAGACACCATCTCACACATATTGGAATGGCTATTATCAACAAGAGAAGTAATAGTAATAAAGTGTTGGGCAGGTTGTGAAGAAAAAGAAACTCTTAATCACTGTCAGTGGGAATGTAAACTGGAACAGCCACTATAGAAAACAGTATGGAGATTTCTCAGGAAATTAAGAAGAGAGTTACCATATGACCCAGCAATCCCTCTTCTGGGTATCTACCCCCAAAATTTGAAAACAGTTATTTGTATAGATATATGCACCCCTATGGTTCATTGCAGCATTATTCACAGCGAACGAGACATGGAGACAACCAAAGTGTCCTCCAATAAATTACTGGACAAAGAAGACGTGGTACATAGATATAACGGAACACTACGCAGCCGTAAGTAAAGATGAAATGCAGCCATTTGCGACAACATGGGTGGATCTTGGGAATATCATGCTAAGCAAAGTCAGGTGGATAAAGTCAAGAACCATGTGATTTCACTCATGTGGGATATAAAATTGAAATCAAGAAATGAACAAAGACAAACAAAGTCTCATCGATAGACACCAGTATGGTGGTTACCAGAGGGAGGGGGCCAGGGAAGGCAGAAGAGGGTAAAGGGGATCAAATATATGGTGACGGAAGGAGGCTTAATTTTGGGTGGTGAACTCATAATGCAATATACAGACGATGTATTATAAAATTGTACACTTGAAACCTATAGAATTTTATTAACCAATGTCACCCCAATAAATTTAATAAAATTTTTAAATAAAGGAATAAAAGAGGGGATTAAGGTGGCAATGATTTAAAGCCTCAGAGGAAAAGTAATTCTTCTTTATGAACAGCGAAAGATTTTTTAGAGAGGAAGGAACTAGTTCTACAAAGTAGCTGGCTTGATGGAATGCGGAAGGAATGAAGGTGGGTGTCATGTCTTTTCCCCCGTTATTGAGAAGTCTGGCCCCCTGGATGAGCAGGAAACAGCTATCAGCTCTGAATGACCTCTTACAATTTTACATTTGGTTCTTCTTGCTTACCACAGAAGCAAAAAGAAAGATAAAAAGTAAAAGAGGATCGATGGGGGAAAGAGGTAGTGGGCAGAGCAATTGACGGATGAAGGAGCTCACTTCTTTTTTTTTTTTTATTTAATTTTTTTAACATTTTTTTTCTTTTTTGTTCAATTACAGTTATTTGCATCCTCTCCCCTCACCTCCTCCCTTCCCCTCCAACCCCACCCCCCCCCAGCCTCCCTCCTCACTTCTAAGGCACATTAGTAAGTTTAGAGGACAGAAATTGGGGTGGGGCTATAAAATAGGAAGCTTATCAATATTAAATGCCTAGTCAGGGAAGATGGAAAGCAGGAGGGGGATATGCAAAACAGTTTTAAGAAAACTTCCTCAATAAAAGTTCTTGAAATTTTAGATCTTGAAAATAAAACACACTTCAGCTTGGTTTTAAACTAACTTTTGAGAAGCCTAAATCTAACTCCAGGAAGTACCTTTGGGATCTACAAGGTAGAAGCATCTCACATGGTGTGGGTTTTCCCACACACGTACACACACCGCTTTTTTCTACCTCATTTGGAGACCTTTAACTACTACTCTAAATATTCTCCAAATTGTCTCCCACAGGATGGAGACTCAGCTCCACACTCCCTGTCCGGATGAAAAGATTCACAGCATGAGTCTCGCTGTTTGAAGGGCAATGCCCTACACAGGGTGCACTGCCCCCGGGACGCCCGCAGCAGACGGCAGACAGAGCCAGGCTCACATCGGCACATCCTCATCTGAATTCGTATTCATCTTTCTGCACATATATGTCCTGTTTACCACCAACACAGATGTCCTTCAAGATCCAAAACCATATATTCCACTACTTTATGATCCAGTCTTAAAAACCCACCACCTAATATGAAATAGAGCCTCAAAACATGCATCTATTTGAGGAAGATAACATCAGGCAGTAATGATTGAACCTAAAATAGTACATAAGAACCAGGTCTCTAGCAACTTGGTGGTTTTATTTATATTTTTATGGCTAAATCTCATATCCTATTAAAGATTTACATGTCAGTGGCAGAAATATTCCTGTTTAAATATCTAAAGAGTGATTCCATTTGTTTCTCCCTACATTATTAATTTGATTGGTTTTAAACTGATTGGATGTGAGAGGCATTAGACAGGCCACACACAAAGCGAGCTCCCTTCTCACTAGGAAATTGCTCTAGTGAAACACGCCGGCCCACCCGCCACCTTCCACCCATCTCTGGATGGGGGATCACAACCGAGAGCTGCACGCGAGGGGAGCAGACGGCTCTTCCAGGGGATTCTGCAAGCCACACGTGTTTATTGAGCACATCCTATGACTGCATCGTGAAAGCAAGCTGGGCTGTGTTTCATTTTCTATTCTCTTTCTCTTGGCTATTTGAGGATATGCTAGAAAACCCTAGTGCCAGAGAGGAAGGAGGGTCTAGGATGTGGTATTATGCTAAGGATAAGAAGACTCAGATCTGGACTCCGCTCTGCCATAAGCAGCCACATGACCATCCTTAGGAATTTCTCCCTCCAGACCGGCCCCCTCGTCTGTGAAGTGCATGGGGAAGGCTGTATCAGAGAGACTGTAGCACTGACCTCATGTCGGTCAAACCCGGAATCCTGTCCATTCTATTAGACTAAGATTACGGACATTACTGACTGGTGACCTCTCCCCTTTGTTTTCTTGTAAAACATCTGGCTTTCCACACATGAGGCTTCTCCAATCATTTCTAAATCATGGACATCCCCAAAGAATGTTCATAGGAAAATTACATGTGTTTATAATGTAAGTCAAATGTGCCATAAGCAAAAAAAGCCCATGTGACTAATCACGAATCTGGACTTCTTGAGTGTGGTATACATTCCAGCTTTGCTTAGGACAGCGCTTTCTGACCTGAAGATGTGTGAAGGTCTCCAAGGAATTAGCACTGAATGGGGAGAGGCTTTCCAAAAGGATGTATCAGCCAGGCCCAGGGGCTCGAAATGTGGGAGTGGCTTGAACAGAGGGAGATAAGTGCCCCAAACCCCAAGCCACGAGAATCGAGCTTGAGTATTGAGTTGCAAGCAAAGAGTAACCAGCCAGATTAAGCTCATCACAAGAGGTTTAGACAAGGTGGTGTTAACTTTCAGAGAGAGAGAGAGAGAGCGCATGAGGAAGAGAGAGGAAGAGACAGTAATTCAGGGACAGTGCATCTTTGAAAGCCAAGCTTTAACAACTCTGCCCACTCAGACGTGGTAGGGAAGTATCACAGGACCCGGCACAATGGGGGCATTTCTCTGGACTCACGGGGCCACCTCTTGGCCTTCTCTGGGCTGTGCTTCCCTGGGAGAGAGGGGACACATCCAGTTACACAGGTGCCACCGCAGAAGCGGCAGTCTTTGAACTGTGGCAATGGTTTTACAGACCAGGCTAAGAATTCCAAATAGCTTCTTTTGCTGTATGACCCCTGGAGTTTTCATGAAATGAGCTCCAAAGACTCCCCATTCTGAGATTCATGAATCTAAAAATATACTATCACTCTGTTACACAGAAGTATTTCTGCATCTTAGAAGAATGAGTGAGCTGAACTCAAAAGTACCAGGTGCTGAGCTGCTTCTGCACCGACGTCTGGCCACACCCCGTGCTGACATAGAGTGGCAGCGAGCAGGATTTGGTACGCTCCAATTCACCTGCATGACACCAAACCGAACAAAGTATTTAAGATGAAATCACCTACACCATTAAAGGGTTTTCCAAATAGTGCCAAAACTAGGATATGCAGAGCAGCTAGGTAAACAAATCTTGAGCCTGCGCTGTCCTACTGTTTCTTAGTCAATCAAAGTTGAACTTCCCTTTTAGCATTAGGGCTGTCCACAAGGAGCCTCCCACAAGGCTGTGCAAAGGAGGGTTGGGAGCAGGAGTCCGGCCAGGCTGCACAGCTCAGCACCTTGGCTCTGTCTCTTGTTTGCTCTATGACCTCAGTCGAATTACTAAACCTCTCTCTGGACCTCCGTTCCTCCTCTCGAAATGACATGATAATGCCACCTGCTTCCTAGCATCATTGTGAGGATTAAATGCTAAGATATGTAAAGCATGTGGAACCATGCCTGACACTTAGTAAGCCCTAAAAAAAAAAGTTATTTTCTCTGCTTACTCAACAGAACAAATCCTCCATATCTATTATGTCACTCTCTTCACTGTCCTTTCCCAATTCCCAGCTATGAGAGGAGAGAACTGTCCTATCCAAGTCTACTTCCTTCCTGTACAGAGCCTGTGTCCAAATATAACAGGGGTATGATCGGTGTCTATAAACTGAATAAGTGACTAAAGACAGGAGTGGGGCAGGTCCCTATGAAGGTCCCCACACCCATGCTCACCTACCCTGTGCAGCTATTCCCCAAGGTCAAAGTCCCCCATCTCCGCCTGGCATGATTCCACATATCGCTCACAGCTCAATTCAAGACATTTGGTCCATACAGCAGTGCAGTAGCTAAGACAAGAGCCCTACAACCAGACCGCCTGTGTTCGAATCCTAGCTTTCCCACTTACTGGACCCTAGTGCGACCTATTACACGTGTGCCATGTTCTAATCTGAGCATGTCATTTCCATTGTCTCATTAAACTCTTATAGAAAACTAGGAGGTGCATACTATTATTACCACTTTGAAAGGCAAAGAAACTGAGGCTTACTGAGGTTTATTTGCCTAAGGCTGTGCTTTCAGTAGTATCTGGTACAAGGCTGGCTAGAAAGGTCACAAGATAACGGTCTATTAATTCATATCTGTTCCCTCCCCAGATTCCATTCAGCCTCTGTCTGACCACACCAACATCCCCAAATACAAGAAATCAGCTCTCCATTTAGAAGGAGTTTTTTTATGGGATCTTTCCGGAACCGAGCCCAGGGCCTTCTGACCAGTCAAATGGGGCGGGGGGGGGGGGGCGGTGTTCAGTGGATAGCACGGACCCTGGACAGCACAGAGCCGTGTTCTCTAGAGCAACCCACCTCCAGGATGCACTGCTGCCAAGACCCCGAGAACACAGCCAGGGCAGCACTGAAGCCAGCACCCCAAGCTGCCAGCATCCATGCTGCTTGGCACGCTGCTACGTGGGGCAACTGGCAGGGCGGGTTTCAAAACCACAGAACACTGGAGCTGCCGCTGTCATCTGAAGACAAGGAGAGGCTACACGCACCCCAGACAGTGCTGACATCCCGCCCCCATCCTTACACACTCTGTGACCTACTCGAAGTGCCGTTCCCTGTGCATAGCCCTCAGAGCAGGCACCCTGTCCTGCCTCTGCTCCTTGGCAGAGGCCATACAGGCCCTGCCCCTGCCTTATGTAAATACCATGGAAACCAGAGCCCTAACACGGAAAGACATGCAAAGAAACAATTAGCATAAGGTCAACAAGCCCCCTGACAAAAAGTGTATACAGTGCTCCATCTTCAAAATACAGCCAACTCTCTGTTTTCCTGCCTAACCCCTAGGCTAAATAGGCTAATGAGATTCACAGACAATGTATTAAATGATGGAATTTTCTGCACAGCTCGATTTCTTTCTATAAATAATTTTAAAACTATTCCCCAATAATGTATTGTAATAAAAAAGCTGACAGGGTCTTGCTCAACAAGTAATCACCAGCATGTTTTTGCACCTGGAGATGGAGAACTTTCTTATTATATGCCCCTAGTGATTTTTAGGTGTTTCCATAAAGCTGTTGCTATTATTTATAAGCCATGAGTTACTTCCCTTCGCTGTATGCTAAAATTAACAAAAACTTATTTTAAAGATTCAGAAAAGCAGGGCAGACTAGAGGGTGTGTGCCAGGCAGCCCTGGAGGGGCGGGGGTGGTGTTTGTGAAGTCACTTGTGGCTTTCCTCAGGGCAGCTCTGATCCACCCACAGGGCAGGAGGCAGCATCTTTGGAGATGAGGTGACCGCATGGGGATGAGGCACTGGGAAGCAGCAATCCACCCGGGCAGGGGCTGCCTCCACCTCTGCTGCCTCAGCCTTGCCAGCCCAGAGCTCCAGGGGGAGCCCAGCCAGCAGGAGCCACATGTGCTGGGCAGTCTCTGTCGCCAAACACTGAACTTTCTGCCCACACTCACTGCCTAATCGCCTTGGTGTTTGGTACTGGCAGAGTAAGCATCCTGCAGGAGCAGCTCATGGGCTGTGTGGTCAGTGCACAAACAGGCGCGTGCACACACACATGCCTGCGCCTGTGCATGCCCCATGCCCACTCCTGGCACTCCCAGAACTGAAAGTCCAGATGAAGACAAGTCGGGACTGTGAAAGCCATCAGGTCCTTCCAACTCCTCTACAGATTTCTGTGCTCGTAGGATTTACACCGATGGGTCCATTGAGGCCGACTCTAGCGCTCTACTTCCAGCCCCGCTTCAAATGTTGAGTCCTCCAAGAAACCTTTCCTGTTACCCACCATGCGGTGGGATGGCCACCCCCCCCTCATTAAGTCTATACCAAGAGTGGCCACTTTGATGACATCTGCTGGTTCGCCTGGCTTTCTAACTGCTTGGATTCTTATCTCCCACAGCACTAAGTAGATAGGCTCATGTCCGTGACACCACTCAGTCCTGCCTCCTGAATCAGATAAGGCAGTACAGTTCAGTCTAGAAAAAACACCAAGCTTGGAGATGAACTGAGTCAAGCCCAGGTTGTCCTGCAAGCTGTGATCTTGGGCAAGTCACTTACTCTCTCTGAACCTCCATTCTCTTGAACATTAAATAAATAAAAAAGGTTAGACATGAGAATTGCTACGGTCCATCAGCTTTAAACGTCTCTGACTTTATAATACAAAGCTTTGGTGTTTGTAGTCGACAGTGACATTCTAACTTAAACCAGCCAGATGACAACTTGTTTTTTTTAAGTGGGCCTACATATGGTTTTGGGGAGAGAAGGGTATATTTTGAGGATTTTTCTTCTTTTGCCACTGAGTCACACCACAGAGACTTTGACCTCTGCATTGAGTCACAGCTATAAGAGGTTATGGTGCCCTGTGTTTCCAGTATAATATAACACCTGTCTACTGATATATCTTGATGACATTTAAAGCAATTAATGAGCAGACTTCTTGTCCACAGAGAAAGTTGTCTTTAAGGTGCCAGAATAACACAAATCAACCCAGTTCACAAAGAAAGATCATTTGGAAAGGACACAAAAGAGGTTAGCTCACTACGAGATCTGTACGCTGGGTGTCGTGACTAAGGCATGTCAATCACAATTTTGGTTCCATAAAAGGGAACTAACAGATCTTCTACCTTGCCAGAATATGCGGCTCTGATATTGGAAGAGAGCATTCACTGATCGAAATATGCTTAACTCTGGAGAAAGAACTGGAAAAAAATGTATCTGTTAAAATATGTCCCCGCTCACCAAAATCATAATTTGATGTACTTGCATAGCAGTGTGAGCGCGTTCCTATGATGCAAATCACATGGGCAGAAAAAAGCTGTCTCTCTGTTTTCCCAGCACATGGGATTAATGAAGTCACGAGTTCATTTTTAAACTTAACGTAAAACACAACACACTAATAGGAGAGGTGAAACACCCCTTGTAATAAACTAGCTATTTCAACAGCTGGAAGCTAGAGAGCAACCAAATAACAGTGGGGAAAACAACTTCCAGCTGCAATTTTCTCTCCTTTTTTGATCCCTTTGCAAGTATGTGTTGCATGTGTTTTGACTATTTTTGAAAAGAAGCAGAAAAAAAGAAAACAAAACTTTGGGCAGTCTCCTCACCGCGGTTGCTTTTTGCAGGGCTTTTTTTTCAGATAATAGCGCTTCATTTAGTAAACCTCTTCTCTGAAATCGTTTTTGGAGAAACACGGGAAGACAGACAGGTGTTTTTCCAGGAACATGGACAGTCAGCGGAATTGCACGAGCAGGGGCCATGTAGCCAAAGGCAGAGAAACGTTCCCTTAATGGGGAAGAGGAATGAGCCTTTTGAAGGATAAGTTCACAAGGGATTCAGGAAGAAAAACAAGCAAATAGGAGCCCACTCACCTGACCCAGACAGATGAAAAGCCAGACACAACTCCTGGGCCTTCATGACGTTTTCCCATACCGTCACTCTTCTCGGGGGCTCCCCGACCTGAGCCACGGGATGTACCTGGAATGGCTGTCCTGTGCTGTTCCCTTCACAGGGCCTGGAGGATGAGCTCCCAGGCTTCCTTCCTCCTAATGCAAAAATTCCACAGTTGTGTGAGTGGAGTTCAGAGTACATCAGCTAGCTGGGGCTGGCCTCCCCATCGGCCAGGTGGGGCTGACTTCCCTATCAGGCACAGGGAACATTCTGCCTAGGGCACACGAGACTTTAGGGGTTCACAAAAATGTTTACATTTCTTTCAGTAGCAGGAAAAAAATAATACTAGGCTGAAGAAAACAGTTTAATATACAAAATTAATAGATCTTTCTTTTAGTACTCCTTATGCAGGAAGTGGCCCACAAAGTCCATGTCTATGCTCACGAAAGTCAAGATGGGTCCCTAATTCCAGATCATTCCAGCCCCCATGCCTCTGCACGCACTTCGATGCTCTGCTTCAACCTTCCCTCAATTCAGTGCATGAACAGACTCAACTTCAACCTCTTCCCTAATTGCTCTGATTACTAACACTTTTTTCTCCTCAGTTTGAAATTCTCCAGCAATTAGAGACCCCACAATAGTTTCTATTTCTCCTCTATATTATTCCTTCATCCTAAGAGAAAAACTCTACCCCTCACTTCTAAGATAGACAGAAGGCCCACCACTGCTCACAAAAATAGTCTACATGGCTCAGTCTCACATCCAAACCCTTGGTACTTAGAGCCCCAGTACCCTCTCCTTACATTCGCCATCCCACCCCAACGCACCCTGAATGACAGGCAGACCAGATGCTCACCATTTTCCAAGAAGGCCCCACATTCCTTCCACCTCCAGGCCTTTGTAGAAGAGTCTTTCTCACCTGGGATGCCCTGGCCTCTCATAGCTTCCTAATAAAAAGCCTTACACATCAATCTTTAAAAGGCTAAATCAGGTTCAAGCCCTTCCAAGAAGCCTTCCCAGGTCCTTCTATTAAGTCTACATTCCTCCTTCTCCTACTTTTTCTCAGCACTTTGGATGTCTCTGCAGCGTTCATCAGAAACTACTGTCAAAGGAACTTGTGGATCATGCAAGGCCTGTTAGTGTGAGTTGCCCCAGAAGCAGATGCTGAAACAAGATGCCAGTGAAAGTATTTGGTGGTAGGTAAACCCCAGAAATGGGGGAGTAGGGAGGTGAGACAGGGGAGGGAAGGAAGCAAATAATGGAGCATGATACCTGGTCAAGCAAGATACCAGTGTGGACAACTAGAGTTCGCTGCATCTGGAGCTCTCTGGGGGAATGTGCCTCAGTCATCTCAATCAAGGGAGATGGACTGTTCACCTACCAACCCCTGTCAGCCACTGGTGCAGGTAAGGCTGCTCCCAAGGGTCATGAATTCTCTGGCACATTTTCAACCTACTCTGTCACAGGCAAAGGTGCTCCAGAGGCCAGAGAAAATTCTCAGGCAAATGGTTGCAGTTGCTTATGGCTGGTGCCTGACTGGTATACACGGAAACTGTAAAGCATAAGGAGGCATGGGAGCTCACTGAAAGCCTCTGCTGCAGAAAGTATAGACCTCTGCAGCCTGCGGCACTCAGCAGAACCCTGGGCATGGAGCAGGCACTCAGGAAGTGCTCACACAAAGGAAATCATTTTTAGGCTCTCTGAAAGCAGGACCACATTTTATTTTCTATCTGTCTCAACGTAAGTACTCAAGTCATGCATACTAGCTGAAGAACAGTGAGTGATTTAACTCACTGCCCCAACCTCCCAAATGAGACCATGCCAAATAAATTGAATTCCTGTCCTATTAGCCATTCCCTATTTCACAAATGTTATGTAAGTCATGCAAGTATTATTACAGACCAACCTTGCCCTGTGAGGTTTAGTAATGAAAACAGTAATAAAGATGTAAGGAGTTAAATAGTCTCATGAGGAAATACACTTATATCTAGAGGAACAACCCAAGAACATTACAGGATTCTGGGCAATTCCCTAAATGGCAGCTTTCGTGCAGCCTCTGGCACCTCAGCCTCTCAGGTGGTACTGCCTACACCCAGGAACTGGGATGGAGAATATACTAGAGGTCTTCAATGACCCCCATCCCATCCCTCCAGGTTCCTTGTTATCACACCATGTCACATTGGGTACACTGAGAAGTGGCCTTGGGGCCCAGCCTATACAGACATAGCCAAAGAATCAAACAAAGAAAAATAACATAAGCTCATGCAATAGCATCAGGCGAGGGAGGAACAAGCCAGCCTATCTTGCCAATTTCAAAGCAGAACAGATGTTTCTGTATCTCCAAAGTACCCTCCCTCGTAGGACACCAGACATAGGTCATTCATCAGTCATTCATCTCTATGATGAGTGGTAGGGGCCAGTGCACAGTCAAGATTAATGCACATCCTTTCCAAGAAACGCTGCTTAATGGCAAGGATGTGCTGAGGGTGATTGCTCACGCCATTTCATTCCAAGCAACAAAACCAACCAGTTTTCATTACTAAACTAGGAAAAGAAAATCATGCACACTGTCTTGTTCCAAGCAAGGGACAGAATAACCCATGGGCAGTATGTGAGTCAAGGTTTGCCTGGCTGAGTTTGATGACTCCTGGCCAACTTGGACCTGAGACCATGAGGTTCATTGGCTTAATCAAGCAATACAGAACCAGCACATAGCAGACATGGCTTCTACTCATGGTTCTGCTGACAGCATCTGAAGGAAATCACCTCTCCTCTCTGGGTCTCAATTTCCCCTTCTCGATAATGAGAGGATAAATTCCAAGTCACCCCTTGCTGCTTTAACATTGTTTTCATAAACTTCTAAGAATCCTCATACTGGAATATATGTTATATTCATCTCTGAAGGAGCAACAATAAATTGGATGACAACAACACGTAAATCCTCCAAATTGTTTCTACCACCACCAATATATTTTCATCTGGGTGAAAGGAACTGTCCTACTACAATTTTTCCCTAGGACGTTTTAGTTCTAGAGACCTAACAATCCCATCTACAATCTAAAGAACTAAAATCTTCCAAAGGAAAATTTCTTTATGGTTTAATTAGGAAAAAAATCAGCAAAGAAAAAGACAGAATTTGAACACAGCTCTCTTCAATGACAATTTGATTTTATTCCACCATCTATTCTACAGAGCCACATAAGAATGACTTTGGCCACCCGAGGGCTATCCACATTGAGAAGGTGCATTAATAAGACCTAAGGCGTTGATATTAAAAAATGAAAAGTCTCAGTTATATAGTGTACGTCTATAAAGACCTGGGGGCTGAAGAAGAAAAAAACTTGAGTTTCTCCTAATTATGATGTACTTCTTTATCACCATGATGAGGGAAAATTCCAGTATCTCCTAAATTCCAGAAAAACATCAAAATAATTTGGTGCAGAGAACCAAAAAGAAACACAAATCAGCTATCAGAGGTTTCAGAGCCTTTTGACCAAGATATCACTCTTATGCCCTCCTGTTTACTTGGTCAAAATTTAACAGTACTTGTAAATATGATGTGTTTTTAACACGGGTTGGGCAGAGCCAGCACGGTGGAACCTTGACCACCTGACAGGCTTGTGGCCGTCCTTTACATACCTGTTCAGTTCTCATAGATAGACCCCGTGATTATTTCTGTTTTACGTATCAAGAAACTGAGGCAAAATCAGGTTAAGGAATTTGCCCAAGGTCAAGCAACTGGTAATTGTAAAAAACAAATTCAAAATAAACTATTCTCCCACCATAAGCCAAACTTCCACTGACTGCAGGTAAGCATTCTATAAAAGGGGCCACCATTTACCATAACCTAGAGAATGAAAAAAAAAAAAATCAGTGAAAGAACAATCTGCCTTTAGACTTGACTCTCTCTCTCTCTCTCTACAGGCTCTCAGATGGCATTCCATAGCACCCAGAGTCCTGAAGGGAGGCCTAGGGGTTCGGAGGGAAGCCCTATAAGCCTAGAGGCCCCCATTTCTACCAAAGTATCATCAGATTTTTTCTGTTTCATTAATTAGAGGTTCCCACATACAATTTCATTTGGAATATAAGATTCTACTAATATTAAAGTTTAAGGCTGCTATTTCACTAGACATTTTAGAAGAAAAATTCTTCTTTGGGATCTCTTTTCTTAATCCATTTTACTGCATTTACTACTAGGATGAAATAAGAGGTTTGTCTAGAAAAGTCCAACCATTGTTAATATAATGAGAACAGTTTGCATAACATCAATGTGACCTGGCAGCTAAGGAGAGTGGACTGGAATGCACATGTGTGAACAATGACGACTTCACTGTGCTAGTCAGTGGGAGTGGTAGACGCTGTTGAGTGAGCGTGTGTACTGTGTGGTCGTTGCATTCAAAATGATTTAGAGAGTAGAGCAACGAATCTGCATCAAATTTTGCATTAAGCCTGAACATTCCTCCATAGAAAATATTTGGATAATTCAGAAGGCTGCAGCTATGGGCAACTGGTGATTGGCAGCTTCATCACAACAGCATGCCCATTCATGCATCACATCTCATGCAGACCTTTTTAGTGAAACATCAAAGCACCCAGGTAACTCAGCCTTCCTACAGCCCAGATTTGGCACCCTGCAACTTCTGGCTTTTCCCCAAAGTAAAATCACCTTTGAAAAGGAAGAGATTTCAGACCATCAGTGAGCTTCAAGAAAAAATGACAGGGTGCAGATGGCAATTGGGAGAACTGTGTGAGGTTCCCAAGGGCCTACTTTGAAGGGGACTGAGGTATCATTGTCCTATGTACAATGTTTCTTGTACCTTGTATCTTCTTCAATAAATGTTTCTATTTTTCATATTACATAGCTGGATACTTTTTGGACAGACCTCATATATCTACTTGTGTAGCTCCCTTTTTATATGGTTGAGCTCCCTGAGATCAAGAATAGAATCCTTTTTATCTTTATGTTCCCAATCCTTAGCCTAATATTTGGCTCATAGCAAAAACTTCAACAAATATTATGAATAAATAGAGGGGTAGTTAAGGTAAGGAGAGCTGCTATAACAAATAAGCCATGAAATTTGGGGGCACATAATAGATGCTTATTTCTTGATTATGAAAAGTCCAATCAGATGTCCAGAAGGTGGTCTTCCACACAGTGATTCAGGGACCCAGGCTCCTTCCACATTGTGGCTCTACCTATCCTTACTCCTTAGTCCTTTATCTATAACTGGAAGACAGGGAGAGAAAGCATGTGGAGCCTGTGGTCAGAACAGTAACTGGGCCCCATTTGGAGCAATGGATGTACTGGAAGGTAAATTCCCAACAACTATTCTTTGTTATGGAAGAAGATAACTTTGGTGGACAGCTAGCCAGCCACTTGTTCCACAGTGATTTCAAAAGAAACGTCAGCATGAAAGCAAGATCCAAGGCATAAGAGATGGCCCTGGAAGAAAAAAGTGAGTCCTAATCACTTTCTACCTAAAAATGTACAGCTATGTAAACATAGCTATAAAGATACAAAATTAAAACGCCTCATGAAATTTTCATTGCATTTTACCATCACAAACCAGACTTGCTACCTACTGGCATACAAATGGTTGAAAACTAAAATACAGATCAGCCTAGGGTCAACAATCCCACCATGTAAAAAATGTCTGGTTCCTCCCTACAAGAGGGTTCTAGTGGAGAGAAAACAAAACTGGAAACTAATGTTGATTTGGAAAGCCCTCATTGCAACACTGTGACAAGCAGAAAATCCCAGAGCCCCAAATCCCGCCATTGCCAGTATCCGCATAGTGACCCTGGACAAATCGATCAACTTTCCTAGGCTTCAGCTTCCCTTACTTGTCAAAAGGGAAAGACAATACCTGCCTTTCCAAAATATTTTAAGTATGGGGACCATGTAATAAGAGCTATAAGAAATGTATAAAATAGTTTAACTCCTCCAAAAAATACAGGGCATGGGACTATTACACAGTTGTTTTCCCAATTAAATGGCGATTCCTCCAACTCATTGTCATTATGACTAATATGCTTCTGGAAACCTCCTCATCAGTCAGGCCAGTGTTTCCACTTTCACCTCCCCAAGAGCCGTGCTCAACTGCACGGCTCAGTCAACATGTTACTGTGAAAGAATCCCTTAATTGCTCTGCATCTCACACACCTATTAACCAGACATGGCAACTGCTTGGAGGTGTAAGCAGGAGCCCAGTCCACCACTCCCTTGAGGGTCCTTCTTCCAAGACCTGAGTTCTGATTCTTGAGTTTGAGCCGGTGGTGTTAGACACAGAGCTCTGGCCACTGTGGAGATTCTTCCCTCCCTCTCCATGTATTTTAAACAATTTGACCAGGAGGGAGGTGCAGATATTAGCCGCAGCTCCTCTCCAACGTTACTGTAAAGTAACAGCAGAGTACCATGCAATCACTCTTTAATGTCAGCCATAACCTTCATAAATGGGTTTGTAATGAGAAACCCTTGTTTGTCACAGAGAAGGTATGATTGATGCAGCCGATGAGTGAAATGAAGCCACAGTGACCATCTCAATAACATGAACAGCTGCCAAATATTCATTTAGCAGAATGAGTTTAGAAAACTTTGAGCAGATTGCTTTCACAAGGCTGCCTTCAACAAAAGGAAACATAATTAACGAGCTAATATCAGCATGTGTCTGGCTAAGCTAATGAATATCAAATTACACAGAAACCTGTATAAATCATCATTACCCTGAATTTTAATTGAACTTGCAATTAAACATGACAAATTTTATATACACTAAACCTTTAATTTATACTTTCAAATAAGGAATAATTTATCATTTTTAGTATTTCATAGTTAATTTCCCAATATGTGCACTTCTAATTAACAAGGACAGACAGGCATTTAAAAAAACACACACTCTCCTATGGCTCTGTTCATAACAATAATTTTCCCCTTTGTATACATTAGAAACTCGAAGTCCAGGAGTATGAATGCCAAAGGCCCTCTTCTGTATTCAAGGAAAGATCTTATAGCTACGGAGAATGAGGGAGATGCTTTTGCTTTCTGTTTCTCATCTCTTCCCTGAAAAAAGAGAGATTAAAAGGGCAAGACCATGTTAAAACAACCTGGCCACCTCAATTACAAGCTCAGCCTTGCCCCCCAAACTCCAGTTATGTTCAGAACATAGGGCCCCCTTTGCTGGAAAAGCAAAGCATCCTGTGTTTCAAAGTGGCACCACCTTAGAAATAAACTGCCTCGCTCCAGAGTCAACGCCAAGCCCATTTGTTTTACCTGGCCAGCCGGTAATGAGCTCGCTCTGTGGATGGATTTGTATTTTATTATTATAATTACGCCACCATTATAAACACACCTCGAGCAACCTCAGCATAAAAGGCAGGGAATGCTATTAAAATATACATATAAACACACGGGGAAACAAGACAGGATTGTAAAAGGGCTGCAACAGAAACTAATTGGGTTTGCTTTTTTTCGTTAATCCCAGCCTATTAATATGGTAAGCAGTGTGGTCTAGGGAGTAGCATGCTGAGAACCACAGATCACAGTTCTATACCTGCTCCGGCCTCTAATTGGCTGTGTGACCACAAGCAAGATGCTTCACTCTCTGTGCCTCAGTGTTCTCAGAGGCAAAACAAAGATAATGGAGATAACGGTGATTGCTTTAAACATGTAAAAGTAATTTGACAAAGAACACACTATAAAACATAATAGCATCATCATTTTCTAGCTATGGAGAAGACAAAAATGAAAAAGCAGACAATAGTCGATAATGTTCACACATGTATCTTTTTTTTAATGCAATGATCACATTACACATTTGCAATTTAATTCCTATTTCCTCATTTGATATATGAAGGAGCCCAGCAGATATTATTATCACCACTTGAACTATCAGAAAGCAGAGCCATGGAGAGGATCACTCTGTGAGACAGGTGCAGAGCTGGGATAAGAGCTGGACTCAAAGCATTGCGAGTGTGGCCCTTCTCACCTCACTGTGCTGCCTTCCTGCACTCTCCCTTATAATCTGAGATTAACAAAACCTTCAGTGAGAGGGACCTCGGAGACAAGCACAGTGATCAGCACTCCCACCCCGACCCCTACCCTGATCAGACTGATAGCTCAGTTGAATCTCTTAAATCTGGAGAGAAAATAGTAACCGCTCCCCAAGAGCAAACTTGAAGAAGGCATGAAGTCAACAGCACAAACAGTGTCTACTGCGTGGCCAAGAAAGGAAGGACATGCATCAGCCAGATTAACGAAGGCAGAGAACAGGAAAGACTACCAGGAATGTGAAGGAAACTAGTTGTAAGGGCCCCTCCAGCTACCGTCTTTCATTGCAAACCCGAAGGCTCCAGGAACTAAACTGACTCAAAAGAGGCTGGGGATGAAAGTCAGTTAAATGAAGAGTCTTTTTAAAAAATTAATTCCTACTTCATTTCAATTTCAAATTGTCATTTTGTTTCTAGAGGTCCCCTGACCAAAGGAAACTGTGAAGAAATGAGAGGCAGCAGAGAGCTGGGAAGTTTCATGCATTTTCTGGAACACAGTGCTTGCCCATGCCTACGAAGCAAAGGGACAAATATTTTCACACATTATCAGATAGCTGAGTAAAACAGCCTCCACCAGAATTTACAACTGAAGGCTACCAGAATTTACAACTTGTGAAATTGTGCCTGTCTGTATTTTCTCATTATGCTGGATGCAGGCTGCAGATAGAGTGTGCACTTTCTTTCTCCTTTTCTCCCCCTCTCCCCTCCTTCTACTGTCTCACTACTTCCTAGTTAAACCTTGTCTCAAGTTATCAACACTCTCTGGAGAGATAAGGCTCCTCTCACTTACAAGCTGTCACTAATAATCGAACTTTCAAGACTCCATCTCTAAGAGAGACTCCCAGAGCCATGCAGGTCACGAGAATTAACTGCCACCAGTCCTTGCAGAAAACTCGGCTCATCAATCTATAGCTTTCTCGTCATAATTAGAATAACGGCTTTGAAAATTTGGGCTGATGTTGACTTGGTCTCAGGCCGCAAAGAGCGCTGATTAAAATCTTGGTGTGAAAGTTAATGATAAGTGCTGGTGGCGTTGCCGTGGAGACAGGGACAAACAATTCCCTCGCTGTGACATTTTCAATGTCCTGGAGAAGAAAAACTGTCCTCTTTAGTGTGGCAGCGTATGAAGCTTATTTATGGCTACAGGGCTTGGTGGATTGATGACTGTCGTAACATACTGTCAAATCCTTTACTGACACATTCATTTTTTTGGAGCCCCTGGTGCAGCAGAAATAAAATAATAAAAACAAAACCACAGGGAAAATTCTCCAGCAAACCATAGACAGCCACCAGTGGATCTTCCCTTCGATATAGGACCTCAGAATTAATGGACCAAAAGACTTTGCGCTCCCTGGCTCCACAGCCAAGGAGAAAAGATAGACATAATCAGAAATTGCTGAGTAAGAAAGAACAATATTACAGCCACCACGCCAGCCCAGGAATGTTTGTTATCAAAGTAAGCTATTTGTAAATACCAAAGATTGGCAACTATGGATAGGCATTCCCTCCCTACTTATCTTAGAGGATAATGGCTTAGAAATCTAAGGAAAGTTTTGGAGAACTCTCCCAGCCCAAGAGACAAACTGGCGTGGTCCCTGCTATCATTACAGAACACTACAGAGCACGCCAGCCACGGCAGTCACTTCAATAATGTGCAATACGGAGATAGTAATCTCTGAAATCTATGGATAGCTTTATGGTCCACAGAACTCGTTCACATTCACCATTTCCTTTGCTCTTTATTACAGGGCAAAACAAGTGTCCTAATCCCCATTTCACTGACAAAGAAGCTGAGGCTCAGGGAGTTCAAGCGCTACTCCTGAAGAGACACAGCTAGTTAAGCGGATGAGCAGTCTTCCAACCTAAGTCTTCAGTAGTCACCATGAGCACCTAGGCACTCTTTCACATCAGCAGCCCAGCCCCACCAGTGCTGAGCTGGTTTAGCATGGGTTCTGTGAAAAGCCTTTGGTTCGCTCTGCAAAGTGGCTGTGTTTCAGCAGCAGATAAAGGGACTCCCAGTGATCACAGCTAGTCCATAAAGACTGCTCGAGGCTCTGACATTTTTCTAGTTCCTTTCATTCAAGGATCCTAGTCATCATCATCATTATTGTTGTTGTTATTAATAATGATAATGAAATAAACTATGCAAATGAAGGGAATGCCTTTAGCCCTAAAACGCAGGCAGTAATGTGGTAATTTATCCAATAATGGAATCGCAAAGTGATTTTATTTGCTTTTATGGCTCCTTTCTTTCAGAGGAGCTGGGCATCAATAATGGCGATAGTAATGAAATCAACTATGCAAATGTGGAAATCGTTTTTACCCTAATGTACCAATTTAGCCAGCGAAGGGAATTCAGCACAGTCTGATGTGCTTCCCAACACCAGGGGCTTTGATGCTGACCCAGGCTCAGTTACCCACAGGTCCTGATTACTTTCCAAAGCATGGCCTTGCCACTGTAAGTTTGGTAATGACCAATACTTTCACTCTGTGGCGAAAGATTTAGACAATGCCCTCACTGATTTAAATATAGTAAAGGACACATGGACAGAACTAAGGGGGAGGAGGGAGGCTGGGGGGGAGGGGGGATGGAGGGGAAGAGAGGAGGGGAGGGGAGAGGATGCAAATAACTGTAATTGAACAAAAATAAAAAAAAGAAAATTAAAAATAAATAAATATAGAGAGGGATTTTTAACGTGAAAGCAAGATGTATTCATTTCAACATAATTCACTTTCGAGGAAGAAATGCCACAAAGGAGCCCTATAGGTCAACTGGGGCTGCCTGGGGTCCCAGCTAGAGCAGCATCTCTTTGGGTCCATCCATTTCAGGACAGCTGTGGAAAGCTCTCTGCCAGATTCCCTCTTTTGATCTGCCTCTAATCTGAATTCAGCGGGGACATTTCACCAGCTTGATGGTGGGATCTCTGAAGGGCCCCAGGGGAGCACAGAAGGAGGCCATGAGTACAGAATGCCCCACAGCCACTTGGGGAGGCTGGGGGCCTCTCCTCTTCTAAGCCAGACGTGTTCGCTCCTTACTTCTCCTTACCATGAGAAGCACACAGAGAACAGGCCGAGAAGATCAAGAACTTTGCACACATGTCTATCTAGTACTTACTACTGAGTTGCAAATTTGAAAAGTCTGTGAGATCCTTGAAGGTGGAAACCTTATTTTTCTTTGTGTTTCCAGATCTTGGCACATACATGGATATCAAATAAATAGAGGAATGAAGGAATAAACAACAACAAAGAATAAAGTGGATTTCAGCAAGAAAGAACTCCAGATGTACACTCGGGTACCCAAAGGAAAAAATGTACATATGCAATACCGCTCTTAGATCTAAGCAAGCAGAGTCCTCATCCTAGGCCAAGTGCTTTAGAAAGCCTTACTCTGACTTCCTCCATCTGCCCCCTACCTCTGTGAGATAAAGAGTCCACAGGCCAAGGGCCTTTCTAACCTGGAGCCCATTCCCCAGGCAGTAGACTGTGTAATGAATATCCAGGACCCCAAAATTCCCTTTTCAAACAACCTCGAGCTTCTTCTAGGGCTGTGAGGACTTCTTCTCTGGGTCCTACCTCCCAACAGTGGATGGTACCACCAAGGTCCATGCTCCTTAGTACAAGGCGGAGCCAAAGAATAGCTGTTGGTAGGTGGAATTTATGTGAGCAAGTTAGGCATCCACATGCATACACATATACGGAGGCCTCTACTGGGCAAGGATGGAGTAGAGAGTAAAAGAGCAGGGAAGGGAGCATCAGGCAAGGGCTTCATGTATCCTCTCACCTGAGCCCCACAAATATTAGTGGTGGACCTGTGTATGAATATCTATGTCTATCCTCTACTGTAGCATAATTTGATTGCTGTCAAAATGGGCCAAAACCCTGGAGTTGGTGAGGGCCACCTGAGGTGTGAAAAAACATGATCACCTCTCTCACTGGGACTGGCTGATGACTTAGGGAGGAGAGAAAAGGACCACATGAAAAACTTTGGTTTCTAAACAGACTGTCAATATTAAAATAAATAAATAAGAAGGAAGTCAGTTCTAATTAGTTCATGGCAATCAGCTTCTCTTGTTCTATTAGTTACTACTGCAGCAACATACTCTTGAACAAAGTACCAGAAGCTTTCATTAGAATCATTAACATAATTTGATAACTGATGGTATTTGATTTCTGACTTTTGCACTTTGACATGAAGCTTGGTGCAAAATGTAATCTCATTGATTGTCTGGTGTTTTTTTTTCTCTTCTCCCCCCCACCACTATGAACACTTCACATGACATTTCTTTGTTAACTGTAATTAATGTTCACATTTGTCACAGTTGTATTATTTGGAAAAGCAGTCGTGATGATAAAAGATGTGACAAAGACACACACATGTCTTCTTATCAAAATGGCTTTATCCTAATTTAGGATTGGGGAAAAATAAATGAAATAAGTCAAGCATGTATTTGTTTTCACAGTCTGGATAGATTGTTTAAAGTGATGCCTCTTGGAGAAACCAATGCAATTAGCTTTCACACACACAAAAAAAGTGTCATTAAAGCATGAGTGAAATCTAAAAAAGACAAGGAAATTTGAATTGAGGTTGAACAAACCAGGCTATAAATCTGTCTCACTTTTCCAATACCCACAGATGCTAGAGAACAGTGGCTGTACCCACACCACTGGGGTTCAAGGTGACTCACAACGAGTTAGAAACAATCTCTCTCAATCAATCAATCTCTCTCTCTCTCACCCCTCCTCCTCCTTCCCCCCTTCTACTCTTCTTTCCTTCTGTTTCCTTTCTTCTCTTTCTCTCTCTTTCTCATTATCTTGAATTTTCAGCTGTTAAGCAATGGAAAAGACACCTAGGCTCTACATAAGGAATCAAATAAATATTACTAGCCAAAGACTACCTTTTTGGCTTCAATGTCAAGCACCAGACAGGGAAATCTCTGGACAAATATGCATATTGGGCAGGTCATTTCTTGTTCAGCCAACAGGACACACTTGAGGCTCTTTGTAGTAGGCCTTTGTGATCTCTATGAGTATGTGATAGGCAGGTAATAGTGTTCTGTTTATTGAAAAGCAAACAAGAAAAAAAACCCATGGAGGCCAGGGGATAACATATTCCAAGAAACCCAAATACCCATTAAGATGCAGAGTTGGCATGGAGCTGCAGTGGTGTCCACTCGGCCTGAGAGGAACATCGAGTGTGGGTTCGGGAAGTGCCGTCTGTGTGCATGAACTACTCCAGGGGTCTACTGCATGAGCAGCACGCACTGTGCTCGCATAGCTGAAAAGTGGCCCAAATCAATCTTTCCTTGCCTTCCCCTCCCCCAACCCGCTCTTAAAGGGGTTTCCTCCATCAAGTACTAATGGTCTGCAATTTATTTTAAAGAGGCTATTTTGATCCTCAAGAAGTACTTAGGGGAGCTGGGAACCATAAACACCTCCTTTTTAAAAAATTTGTTTCCTTTTTCCCAGCCTGTAATTTAACTCTGACTGGCACCATTCAAATCAAGTGCTCCAAGCCCAGACTCCCATCAAGTCAGCTCCAACTTGGAGCACGTTTTTACAACCAAGTTAGAAATCCCTTAAAACAAGGTTTTTGGAGGGGAACGTTTGACAGACTTAACTCTTGTGGTGCAAATATGCCACAATGACATAGCAATTAGTTATTCAAAATACGGGAAGGGATTACAAGCTTTTTCAAGTCATTTCATAAATATGTCCTCTTCTGGTATACAATCAGTAATTATACCATTCTTACTCAACTGTAAACTTCCTGGGTATGATTTATATCTCATTGAAATCAACACAAAAGTATTTGTTTTCTCAAAGGAAGGGCCCTGGCTCTAATCTCCAAGGCTCACACACATCAAAGCCCAAGAACTACTGTTCTCCTTCACCAGTGTAAATAAAATCATACACAAATGTTTATGCAAATTAATAGAGCAAGGTCTGTCAAGAAACATTTATCTTCTGGGCCTGATGTAGATTTACATAGTGCTCCCCTAAGAGCATTCCTACAGGAGACCTGAGCCAACTATGCACCACTGAAGAGGAAGAGGAGACCAAAGGCAGTTCTCCTGGACTCTGTCCTTGTCCCCGCAGAACTAGAACCTCAGGAATAGTGCAAGCCTGAGTTGAACTGGGCACCAAAGCTGTGGGTGGATGTTTTATCCACACCTTATCTATTCCATCCCCAAACCCAAGAGGCTGACACAGCTGTCCACTGGTAGAAAATAAAGATAAGAAGACATCTCTGGCTGAATGGATGTCCTTAGCTGTTAGTCCCACAGGCTCTGGCTCTGCCTTGCATGTAAGAGTCATCTCTTCACTATCTACAGAATCAGCTGCACAGGTAAAGAGAAAAGAGGTTTACACTGCAGCTCTAGGATTAAGACAAGCTACCATAAAACCTTCCTAACACTAGCACAGCTGAACAATTTTAGTCTCTGTCTTTACGTAGCATGCTAAGCATACCCCTGTCCCAGAACTAAACATAGTACACAGAAAAGATCAGTATCAATGTCTATCTTCTCTACTGGTTTATAAACTTCAAGGCTAGACCTATCCTGGTACCACATCTGGTAAGAAATGTTTGCTGAAAATTCTTAATCAAGTTTCGTAGAAGTATCTCTGCTAGAAAAGTAAGTAGCCATTTGTTTGAGAGAGTTGGAGCTCTTGAATTTTTGGCCTGAAACCAAAAATCTGACTTCCTCAATGTTCTTCTCTGCATTTGAATATTTCACTACAAGTGAGAAGTCGAAGCGCCCTGCATCTGAAGCAGACTACAGCCCAGGCTGTAGCAGGGCACAGCATCACCATTTTGTCCACCTCTGTGCAGCCAACGCCCAGCGCAATGACAGGCGCGTAGGACGTGTTCATAAATATTTCCCTGTCCAAAGATGCACGATATGTGGTTTCAACATTTCTGAAATGTCAATGTTTCTAAAGGCATTTTCACTTGTGGATCCCTGTATTGTTCCAAAATCCCACCACAAGGGTTGCACTTCAAGGTCCAAGCCCCGGACCAGTAGACCCCTATTTAAGATATAAATATTAGCAGGCCTCGCCAAGAAGTAAATTGCACCCCAAAGCTACCTATGAATTATTCTGTAACCTGGAATATATTTTCCCATAAAAGCAGATGTATAGAACATAATCAGGCTTCTGAGTGACCCATAAAGCCTTTACCTTGGTCATTTCTTAAGTTTCAGACTATGCAAAACCTGAACTCTTATTTTTTTTTCTTGTTTTTGGGGAATTTCTCATTACATGAGGTCTTGAAGTGGGCAATGTTGGCTCCCAAGTCCCAGCAGAAGCTGAGTTCATACCTCTCTTCTCCTCATCTCCAGGCAGCCACAGCATTATCAAATCCTTCAGCTCAGGGCTTGGAATTCTTCCTGAACTTAGAATCAGGGGCAAGTGAGACAAAGGCAGAGGGTGGTGACAATTCATTTGAGAAGAAACAATGTCAAGTATTGAAGGCAAAAGTCCTTGCATCCCAAAAGTTGTCTGGTGTCCTGTTTCTGTAATATTTGGGGCTCTTTTGATGTCTGTCCCTTCTCCTCACTAGGTCTCCATCTACAGTTTATTTGGAGAACTTTCTAATGAATTTCTTGATTTTGTTATTTGTTTTGGGTTTTTTTTTTGTTTTTTTTTTACATTTTTTAATTGTTGTTCAAGTACGGTTGTCTCCATTTTCCCCCCACCAGCCACCGCCCCCCGTCTTAACCCCAGCTATCCCCACTGATTAAGAGTCTTTACCGATACCTCCATGGACTAATATCAAATCATATATATTTGCCTTGAAAAGTAGTAGGAAGAAGTACTCTAGCAAAACTAGTCCATCAACAGCACAGATTGGTCCCATGAACAAAAAGAGGTTTGTTTTTCCTTTAGTATGAATGCTTGCAGATAGACCATTTTGATCAGAAGTAGCTGGCCTGAACTTAGAAGAACCATTATTCTGCCCCAAAAGACCTAAGTAATCACTGATAAATTTCTTAGTCACTTTAGCTTCAGTTTTCCTAGTGTAAAGTGAAAGGACTGATCACATGATCCCTAAAGTTCCTAACACTTAGTATATTATAAACCTAAGGGTTGATAAAGGTGATGAAAAATATTTCAGGACTAGGAGGTATTCTACAGGCCCTTTGTCAACTCAGAAATCTCTAGCACCCCTAATGTACCCTTAACCCTCCCCAAACATCAGAAGAACTAGTGTTAGCATTATGTCCCCCATTTCTGCAAGGTTCTTAACCTTCGACCGTGATCTTGATTAGAAAATGAAAGGCAAGAACCCTGTAATGTTAAAGGTCTAATTAACTTTGTCATTAAATCAAACCCTTCAACTTAACCTTTGGTTCTAGGGAAAGAATTGTTGATAGGAAATTCTGCTAC
The DNA here is from genome assembly GCA_004026765.1 of Micronycteris hirsuta. NCBI lineage: Eukaryota > Metazoa > Chordata > Mammalia > Chiroptera > Phyllostomidae > Micronycteris > Micronycteris hirsuta. The sequence continues at coordinate 179,162 of PVJI01000452.1, forward strand.
TCACTGGAGAGCTATTGTCCATTCTAAGAAGCATATTTAAACGTATTACTACCCCAAACACATAGCTAAATATTCTTATGATACATAGGAGGGAGAATGGCCACTGGTTCAGAGCAGGGCTGGGTGTCTGCTAATGTTGAATACATTTCAGCTTTTCTGTGGTAAGACCTTAATTTCAGAGATTTATAACCAGTGTAAATCTGCCCTGAACAGAAGCCTGACACAAAATTACTTTGCCCAGTAGCAATTTTTTAAAGTTTTGGACTAAGTGCCTTTTATTCAACTTTACAACCAAAAAAAAATTGAAACTAAGCAAAGCACCATAAGAACTACCTTTAGGCTACAAATATTCATACACACACAGGCATGCACACAAATGCATGCTCCCAGAGTTAGCACCGTTATATCTGAGCTCCCATGGATCAGAGTCTGTGTCTCAGCATGGAGCCTAGCAAAGGAGAAGAAGGGTGGATAAATGTTCACTGATCTCAGACAGCCTGACTTCTGCAATAGATAGACTCAGTCCTTTATGTGAAATCACCACCCACATGTAATATCTAAGCAGTCATGGCCACTTTGCTCAGTAAATGTCTGTTAGGGGCAGCAGGAGCTACTTATCCAGGCTCAGCACTTAAATAAGATTCAATGAGGAGGCCAACCTAAGCGCACAGGTACCTATTACATGCCAGGTGATAACCAGAAAGTCTAAGTGTTTCAGAGGAAAGAGGCAGTGGAGATACAGAAATAAAAAAGGAAACAATATATTTTAGACTATCAATAAACAATTAAATATGTTAGGTAGGTGCTATTCTAAGTGCTTTATACATATTAACTTATGTAATCATCATCATAAACCCACAAGGCAGTCAATACTGCTTTCCCTATTTTCAGATGGAAAAACTTAGAACAGTGTAAGTAAATTACTCCGAATCCTACAGCTAGCAGGTGATGAAGCCAGAATGGGAATCCTAGCATTTCCCAACGCTGTGTTGTACCCATTAATGCCAAAGTACCATCTCCAAAACAGTGCTGTCATTCCTTCCTTTCAACACCCACGAGTTAGTGTAAGAATGAGAATCATAACAGTAATAAATGGCTAGTATTGATGGAATATGTATTACATCACATACTTTTCATACACTTAACATCCATTAGCTCCATGTTCTCAATATTCTGATGCGAGGGATGCTTTTATCACCCACAACATACAGAAGGGAAAAAAACGAGATGCAGAGGAGGTTGTGTGAGCTGCCCAGTATCACTAGGTTGGTAAGGAGAGGACTGGAACTCACACCCACATCTGTCTGACTGCAAACCAATACTCAACCCATTTCACACCACTCACTTCCCAAACAGTTTCTGTGATATTTTGACAGAATACACGATGTTTTGGCCATCATGCTAACGATTTCTTACTCTAACTTCTCTCCATGTTCTAAACACAGACCCACTTTTCAGAAAGCATTTCTGCTCTCCTTCGCATGCCATTCTAAATCCTACTCTACTCGATTCCTTTGTGCCAGGCATTCTTTCCCACTGAGGGCTTTCCTAAGCTTGCTCAAGTTATTCTAACATTGCAACATTTGGAAGTTTATTCATTGTGTCATGTATGTCAATTTTCCATTCCCACTTATCACTGCCCAAGTCCTAGGAGTTATAAAGCCTGGAGAGTGGATTCAAGCAGTCTGGCTTTAATCACAACTGTGATGCTTTCCAGCAGTGGGACCTTGGGCACGTTACTTCTCTATACCTCAGTGTCCACATATGTAAAATGGAAATGCTATGTATGAAAACCTACTTCATAGGGTTTTTGTGAAGATTAAAAAAGATGATACATGGAAAGGACTTAAGACAGCATCAGAAACACAGTGAGGGCTCAGTCAATATTTGTTTTTGTTGATGGTGCTGTTTTTGTAAATTGGATTAGTTTTAACTAATCTTTGCTTCCAGATACCCTCTGCTTGAATCCACCCAGGACCTGACAGTCAGATTCAGTTTAAAACACCATTTCCCTCCTATTGCTCATTGCCTCAAAAGCTTCCCATCATGCAGTGAATGAAGTCCAGATGCTCACAATGGGAAATGAGGTCACATAAAAATGGTGGTGACCAGAGGATTTCCCTGTAGCTTCCAGGGTAAATTTCAATTTCCTTATTGGGTCTTCAAGTTCTTAGGAAAGCTGCCCTTTTCCCACTGGATTTCTACTCTTTCTCCAAACAAGCCCCGCCTCCAGGCCTGGGATCAGTGGTCACTGTACCAAGGAGTCTTGCTGTACTCACCTGTGGCACTACCCACATCTTTTTCATGCCAAACTCTAATTCCCACTTATATTCAGCCAAATCCTACTTATCCTTCCAAAGCTGTGTTTCTTAAGCCTCACTGGGCAGCAGAATCACCTGGGGAACATTTAAAACATAGTGATGCCCAAGAGGGTTGCGCTAGAGCCCAGGCATCTTCTTTTTCAAACACCTCTTGGTTGATTTTGGACACCTTGACATGCAGCCAAAAGGTTTATACATCCTCATGATACCTGGGAGCTCTGTCACTCCTGCTTTCCGATTAATATTGAGCATTATTCTGTTACTTGGCATTTCACGCAAGTGTGTCCTGCCTCCCCAAATGGACTAGGAACTCTCTTCGGGCAGGATGTAGATCTAACCTTTTATAAGTACTTGGGCCAATGTCATGCACCCCTCTTCTAGGTACCCATGCATGTTTTTGTTGTGGGTTTTAGTCTTGAGCCACTGGAGAACACACTTGCATGGCAGGTGGAGATGAACGGCATGTTTTGGTACTGTGTCAGTGCCCAGCACCCACTGAGCACTCCACAACTACTTTGTAGGCTCAAGGGGCAAACTAGGTGCTCAGTAGCGATTAGAAGATACGAAGTCACCACTAAAAAGCCAATGCACATTCTGTAGAACATACACACTATACAAATAACATGAATAACATCATTCCTACCACATGAGTTTAATCCAGTGGACCTTTACTGGGAGTCAGCCATCAGCATACTGCAAGGAGCTAGCTACCTTCCGTACAATGGCAGAGGTCCTTCGCGTTGATCAGGCATCTATGACATCTAACCATAACCCAGGTCTGTACGGCACTATTCCTCCCCACAAGGGCTTTACCTCTCTCACCTACAGTTCTCCAAAGGGGCATGTGAACTGAGGCAAAAGAGCTGTCTGGCCAGATGAGCTCCTTGGGCTCCCCTGAATCTTTAAAATCAATGCCGGGAAGATTAAGAAGTTATCTGTGAGCCCGTAGGTCCCTGAGAAGCAAACCAGCCCAGGACCAGTGAGTAGAGCTAAGGCATTGGTCAGAGCCCTGACCAGAAGCTTCCATCATGCTGGCCACAGGTGCCAGAGGCAGAACTTTAAGATGAGTATGTGATCCATTATCAGCTGCTATTACCATCCTACCATAGCCGAAAGAAAGAGGCTATTAAACATAATACATAAAATAACATTTAGTAAGGAAATCTGGATAATTACTTAGTAAAAAGGACATTGAGTCAGGTTCTAAGCCATTGCCCTGAATTGGGAATGGTATTACTTATGTCTTAAGTTAAATTGAGTAAAACTTCCTAAGCACTCCCTTAAAGAACACCTGTAAGTAATGAGTTGGAATAGCTCATCCATCCTGCTTTGTGCTGCAGTCCTGAAGAGAAGGCCCAGATCACCAGCCCCCCCACAACCCACAGCTCTGTGGGCTGTGCCAGCTCAAGTGACAAGCTCACCCACGCCAGTGTGGAGTCAGGGTTCCCTTGGTGTGCACTGGAGTTGGTGTAGACAGACCGAAGCAGAAGCATTCAATTGATAACATATTTTCTTCCTTTTGTTGCAACTGATGGACATTAAAATGCACTCAAAGTTGGAGTAGACAGAATATAATGAGCAAGTACACTATGTGGAGAGAACATTAAAGCTCATTGCGTTCCAGTAGTACCATCCTAGTCACCAAAGCCCACTGATCATCACCATTGTACTAATTCCCTCCCTGTAACTGGTGCAGAACTAAAGTGTCTCATCCACCTCATGACTCTAAATATCATTGTCATATTAATAGAAACTCCCACATTTCTGTCCTCAGGCCTACACCTCCCCATGGAAGCCCTCCCAATTCAGTTAGTTTCTTAACATCCGCACTTGAATGGCTAACGGTGATCTCAAATTTAACAAGTCCAGAAACCAACTTGGGATTAGCCCTAAAACTGCTCATCCATGCCAATAAATGGCATGTCCCTTCTTCATATTGTTCTTCTGTCCCTCATGTGCCATTTCTAATCAGCAAATTCTTTTAATTCTTCCTTCCAAACATCTAGAATGTGACCATGTCTCACCACTCACATAGCAACCACCCTCAACCACACCTGAACTATTGTGACTGCCTCCTTACTAGTCACCCTGGTTTGACTCTAGCTTTTCAGCTGTTATCCCTAAACCACCACCATAGTCATCAATCTGAGTTTAAACTCAAGTCAAATTATGTTCAAAGCCTTCCAATGGCTTCCCTAAATCCTAACAAGAGCCTAAAAGTCCCTACATGACCCGGCCTCTGAAACACCTCCCAACCTCATGTGTCACCGACTCTTTTCCCTTGTCCACCTCTCCACACTGGCCTCCTTGCTGTATCCCAGGCACCAAGCAAGCTCCTGCCTCAACGTTTTGTATGTGCTATCACCTCCACAGACACCCAGCCCATCCATCCCCTCACCTGCTTCAGGTCTCTGCCGAAGCACCATTCATCAGAGAGGCTTCCCTCTACGTCCCTTTGTGAACAGCACCCTCCACCTGCTCTCTCTCACTCCCCTCACCACACCCTACTCGTCCTCACACCATTCCGTCCTTCCTGATGCGGACATGCATGTTTGTTGTGTCTCCCCCAACACACCACATAGGAGGAGAATGTAAGCTCCAGGAGGGGGCACTTGATTTTTGTTTCTGTTTTAGTCACTGTTCTTTCCCAACACCTAGAACCCCAAATGGAAGCCCCGCCTCCTAACATGAAAGCAATTAACATTTGATGAGTGCTATGTACCTTTTCATTTCAACACATATTTCCTGAGGATCTATTACAGGGATGTCAAACTCATTATTCACCAGGAGACACGTCAGCCTCGCGGTTGCCTTCAAAGGGCTGAATGTAATTTCAACTCTGTAACAATTAAGGAGTAGTCACATTTATACAGTCCTAAAATTATTTTGGCCCTTCGAAAACAACTGAGAGGCTGATGTGGCCCCTGGTGAAAATGAGTTTGACACCCCTGTAATAGATCCTCAGGAAATATTTGTTGAATGTACAAATGAAAAGGTACATAGCACTCACCAAATGTTAATTGCTTTCATGTTAGGAGGCGGGGCTTCCATTTGGGGTTGGCTACTGGCATAAAAATCAGTATTCTCTCGCCATATGATTCTACCCCTCAAAATTGACCAAGTATACTTGTGCATTTGAGTCACATTGCAGCTTGTAAAGAATTTTTCACATGTAATTATCTCAAATTTAAATGCTTCTCGCTACAACTCTGTGATAGCATCTCTGGTAGTTCAGACAGGTAAGACCAATAAAAAGGTGTTAACCTCTAACCCAGGTGCCGTGTCCTCGCCTTACACACACTCTCCCTGTTTGGGTGAGACACTGGCTATACAGGTAGGAAACGAAGGGCAGTCCTTGCCCTGTAAGTTCACCGTGCTCAGTCTGCACAAAGACGTGAACAGACATGCACAGGACTTGGGGATGACAAGTCAAACATGCATGTAAACTGCGCCCGGCAGTGTCATTCCAGGAGAAACAGGATATGCTGGTCCACATCCACTGAGGAGCTACTGGCAGGACCTCTCACACTACATCCATTGCCACCCACACTGACCCTTCTCTAAGTTCTAATACAGAAGCTGAGAGGATAGTAATTAAAGATCGGAATAACAACAGCTGAACCCTGGCTGCTGCCCATTTGATTCAACAGAGGAGTTTTTAAAAAGTCCCAAATGGCTGGTCTCACCCTAGACCCACTGAAGCAGGAGAGGGGTGAAGCCTGAGCAAAGCTCCCAGGTGATTATGAAGGGCAGCTATCGTTGCCGAACACCATGGAGGACTTTACCATTGCAAAAGGCTTTCAGTTGCATTATCTGCTTTAATCATCCTAAAGGTCTTAGATGATGAGTGGAGCAAGCGTAAATATCCCCGTTAGAAAAAAGAAACTGAGCCTGGATGGTGTAGCTCAGTGGATTGAGCACAGGCTGGGAACCAGAGGGTCCCAGTTCGATTCCCAGTCAGGGTACATGCCTGGGTTGCGGGCCGGTTCCCCCGTGAGGGCCATGTGAGAGGCACCCATACATTGCTCTTTCTCTCCCTCTCTGTCTCCCTCCCTTTCCCTCTCTCTAAAAATAAAATCTTTAAAAAAGAAAAAGTCACACTTTTAGTAGCAAGGACCTAACAAACACCTATCAGCCATAACTTAACTGAATCCATTTTTGTTTCTCTATGCGGGGAAGGCTAGGAACTTTTCAAAAGCATCCTGGCTTCAGTGAAGCCAACTTCAATACTCCACAAGATTTAGTTGGGTCAAGTTCTATACCATACTATACAAGCTCTATGCCACAACCAGCTGGCACTCCCAAACTTCTATCTGTGTACCACTCCGTGAGGCATTGTGCAGAAGACCCTCATCATCACTACCAACACACACACACACATGTACACACAAAGAAAACAACTGCCAAGATCTAAACTTCTTCGTGAGTCTCACACACCTGCCAAGCAATCCCTCCTGTCCACTCAGAGGACACTGGCATTGGATTCTCATATCACCAGTAAAGACACCCTGACCATCATCTGTCACGTTGGAATCAATTACAACCTGACATTGCTCCATTCCCCGTTATTACCCCTTTATTATTCAGGGGTGGGTGCACTATTCTGAGGTCATTTTTTAATGTTTTGTGTGCCTTTTAAATATCAGCCACCACATATATAGAGAGACTTCAAATGACTGTCTAGGATATTCCATTTTAGCCTTAAATCTTTAAATATACTTATAAATTTTTGACTTTAATAGATTGCCTAATGTCTCTTCCCTCATAATGGAAATAGATCCCAGGCTGTCCTCATTAGCTCTATCTCCTTAGGGCCCTCTCCTTTTAAGATGACCTTCCATCTCAAGATTCAGCCCTGGGTATGATCAGCATAAGATGTACTAAGGATGCTCGTCTTGAGCCCCAGCATGGACCTGGCTGGGCTGCATCAAAGAACAACGGGGCCTTGTTTCTGCTTACCTTGAACATCTTCTCCCACCAGCCTTTGAACCACCAAAGCTGGGACATCTTCCATGTAACTAATGTCTACTTACCCTTCAGGCCCCAGTCTTAAAGTCCTGGCCTTCCGGGACCTCTCCAGCCCAGTTCTCTTTGACAAATCTCTACAACCTCTATTTTGTTTTGCTTCATTTTGATTTAATCTTTATATTTTTCCATTACCATTTAGTCCCATAATACTCTCTCCCCCCTAGCAATCTCACACTGATGTCCACGTCCATGAGTCTTTTTTCCTTTTTGCTCAATCCCTCCACACCCTAGGTTCCCCCACCCCACTAGCTGTCATCTGCTCTCCATCTATGAGTCTGTCTCTGTTTTGCTTGTTAGTTCAGTTTGTTCATTAGATTCCACATATGAGTAAAATCCTACGGTATTTGTCTTTCTCTGCTGGGCTTTTTTCACTTCACATTATGTTCTCTAGGTCCATCCATACTATTGCAAAGGGTAAAATTTTCTTCTTTTTTATGGCCAAGTACAATTCCATTGTGTAAATGCCCCATAGTTGTTTTTGAACCATGCAACTTAACCATTAATTAAACATGACCACGTAATAGAAGAGTCCTGTCTCCCCATCTGCGGAGGGCTTGGCCCATGCCATACTACCTCTCACGTGCCTGGTTTGATGCTGTGCACAAACAAGTGCTCGCTGACTAACTGCTGACTGACTTTGGAAACTGACAGTGCATGTGCTTGGTACCAATATGCCATCACTGCAAGCCCAGCTCTGATCTTCAAGCAACTTGCCAGTTCTACAAAAGTCCTGGCATGACCACCAAATATCACTGCTTCTTCCTTGCTGTCAGGTCCCTTTCTTCTTTAACCTAAGTATGATTTAGTACCTAAATTTGATCCAGGAAAAAATATTACAATCCAAATTTTTCTGGTGAAGGATCACTGATATCACAAGCAAACAACGAGGAGCGACTCAAGGCTCTAGTAACCTCTATTCAGAAATGCAAAGAATTTCTCCCAAGCAAACCTTGATGGCAACTCCTCCCAATGAGAAAGCAACTGAAAGGGAAGACTCTATTCATATTTTCCCTAAAAGCTTGAGAAAGGAAAGACGACTTTTAGTGTTTTAATAGTGGTCTTAATTTCACCTTTGAACCTAAGAGAATCTGGCTCATTGTATTTATCCCTTGTATGTACCTCTGACATTACATCACTTGCTAACATTTTATATTCTTTACCAGGCCAGTCATTAAATTTCTTCAATAGAGGTTGACTTTGTCTCAACCTCTCAAAGCTCCACAAACCCCCTTCAGTGGGGATTTCCATTTCATACCATTTGATATATATATGTGTGTGTGTGTGTATGTGTATATATGTATATGTGTATATATGTACATGTGTATATAAAATGGATATATATATGGCACACACAGATATATATGGCATATATATGGCTCACTCTCTTCTAGAAACTTTGCATTCAGATACAACTTATAATTGATCTTTATGCTACAGCCTAACTTTCTGTGCCACGATACAGATGAAATGAACAGATGAAAAGAAATATTTAACCAAATGGATAGTGAGGTACCTTCAAAGCATACATTTCCCAACCAGATTGCTACAGAGAAAGCCCATTTTATCCTAATATTTATTTTCTGAATCTTGTCATATTTCCCATGTCATAGTTCAGTATTTACCAAAATCTTGAGGAGAAAATATTTCATTTTCCTCCTCCTACTGAGACCATATTAAATAGCCACCCCCCAAATTAACAAGATATAGTATTACAAATATATGCATATTGATGACCCAGCTGTTATTTGTGCATTTGAAGTATGACATGTATAGTCCTATGTCATCAAGCAGAAGTAATTAAGAATAAACAAGTGGGTGTTAATTGGATTTAATGAAACAATCTCCAGTCAGCCTGAGCCTACTCTTTGCCTCCTACTAATAATTATGAACAGTAAACACTCATGCTAATCTCCTTATTCTTACAGAAGCCAAACAGAGATACAGTATTGACTCAGCTAATGGCTTGTTTTGTTTGCAGTTTACTCTGTTTTAAGCTAGGAAACCCATACTTTGTCACCCGTTGCTGGGCCCAGACCAAGGATGCGGTATTTTTAATGACAACAGTTCAGTGTATGTCATCTGAAAGGACAGATATTAATTGAACTAACCTCCACATGCAACTGTATCTGAACATGTGAATGCCAAAACAATCTAAGTTCCAAGTTTGTATTAGTCTAAGCCACTTGCAGACCACGCACTCATTGAATGCCCAGGGCTTCATCAAACAGAAGAATATTTCATATGTAACTCTTGGAAAGTCTGTTTTCTCCAGGCCTCTGCCACTACAGAGCGGGGGACTGGCTTTTGCTCATATTACATCAGGAGCCTTTTGGCTGTTGTATGACTATTATGCAGTAGTGAACTAAAAGTGTCTTATCGAGAGTGACCATTAGAAACATATTACCGGCCATTAAGCAGATGGTTAGATGTTTTTAAAGAGCTCTTACATAGTAATAGAATCCAGAGTCATTGACTATATTTATTACTCTCCCAAGAAGGTAAAAAAAAAAAATAAAAAGATTGAATGTTTGTTCCAGAGTGGTTAATTCATTCTCCCAGGATGACCAGGAGGTCATCTCAAAACGGGCAGCTGGTAACTGGATTTTAAAAGAGGCTTCTGAACAAGATGATTAAAATTCATTTCCTTTCTTCCTTATCATAACCCAGGGAGGATTCCAGCTGAAGACCCCCTTGCCTGATGATGTAGAATAGTGTTTTAAAACAGATATGAGTCTAGACCAGAGGCTTGCAAACTTCTCCTGTGAAGGATGAGATAGTAAATATTTCAGATTTTGTAGACCATAAATTACATGTCAAGAAAACTCAAAGCTGAAGTCATAGCATGAAAGTAACCAAGATGATAGTAAATGAATGGACATGGCTGTGTTCCCATAAAATTTTATTTACAAAAACAAGCAGCTGCAGGATTTGGCCTATGGGTAACAGTTTGCCAACACCTGAGTTAGAGCACACTGAAATCTGCTAAGTTGAGGGTGCTATCTGGGGGGAAATGAATTCATCTACTCAGGTCTCCAGCACTACCCCTTATTTTAATTCACAATTACGAAGGTTTCATTTCCTCTGATATCTGTATTTCTGAAAATGTGCTTGAATCAATATATTCTAATGCACCATTATTTTCTATTAATACATACTTTTATGTGAAATTTTATTCTCATTTTGGGACTGAATTATAATGAATAGTAGTCAACGCTTGTCTACTCAGCAAGTATTGTTATACAACTTCATTCATAAATACATTTTGCCATTGTTTTTATGTTTATATTTACATGTTGGATCCTACCTAGATCACAGGATCCTTCCTCAAGCTTAAACCTTGCATGCATAGTACTGGGGATCTGTTCAAATGATCCACATTCACACAATAACACCCCCCACCCCCACAACGCACACAGTCGTCTGCCCTTCCAATCACTGGCATAATAATGGAGGAGAGCTTCCACTGAACTCTACTATGAAATTTTCCATTAACTCAACACCCACCTGCCCAAATCTAAGAGCTCTTTAAATCCATTAATGAGCTCCAGTATTAAATACACAAATGTTTATGCACATCCTGTAAACTGAGAAGAAACAGACCTTCAGGTTAGCCAAGAAAAAAAAAATAAAAATCTGAAAGCAAGCTTATGGAAGGTCAGAATTCCTGCCTACACCTCCAATTTGAAAATGAATGCCTCACGATGAATAGCTGGATGAGGACAGGGCTCTGCACCACAGTGAGAATTTCTCTTTTATTTGGCAAGCAATAAAATCATTAAGGTAATATATCACCATTGCTGCTAACAGAATCTCCTTATGTCATCTCCTTCAGTGTGCATGCAAGCAGAAGACACGTATCTGTTGTCTCTTACTTCTGTAGGTTGTAAATGTAAGACAATTGTCATCATTAAATTGAATATAATGGTCCCCTCTCCCCTTTCCCCTCTCCTTCTCTCACTCTGTACCCCGGCTCAGCCTGACACATACCTTGTAAATGTCAACACAAAAGTATGTTCTGAAGACCAATGGGCGGAAAGTTCTGATTACCAGCAAAAATCCATCATGTGATACCGAACATATTCACCCCTGCAGTGAGGGGAAATGATAATTGCTTTGCCGTGCAAGGTAGAGAAGTCGACCTCAAAGTGTCTGTGCCAGCACTAACATGTAATGAAGATGGGTGCAGACAAAGGCCACTGCTGAGCACGCCAGGGACACCATCAGGCAGCCTCACCTCGGAGGTGTGCTGCTGACGGACATGGGCAGCTCTAATTATAGCCTACTCATCACACTCCAACATCTTAACCCAGCGTGGACTTGGCTCGACACAAGGGGGAACCAGGAACCTCTCTCAAGGCCAAGATGAACCCCAGAACACTCCCAGCTAGGGCTTACAGAGGATTCACGCCAGAAAGCCAACTTCTGAGGGAGAGAGATGAAGGAACATGGCCACTGAGCTCTGCCTGGACAGTGCCTAGCTGGTGTGCTGTGAAGGAGAACGTGTAGCTTTGATGTCATGTAGCTTGAGAGGTCAAAGAGAGAGCTCCGAGCAAGCAGCATGCTGAGCCAGCGAGGCGCAGGAAGAGGCTTCCTGACCTGAGGAGTTCTGCACAAGTCCTTGCAGTCCATAGGTTGTCAGGGGCTGTCATTGGGCCACAAGGACTGTTTGGCCTTGAGCATTAGTTATGTTATATAAATTATGCTTAATGAAAGCTCAGCTTTGGTCCATAAAAACTTAACAATGCATTTGTCTTCATTTGAGAGTTCCCCAGCAGCCACCACCTCCCTTTACAGACCATATTAACTGGGCTTTCACGGCGTGTCCCTGTCTTGCACAGCCAGCACCGGGAGGGCCTCAGCAGAGAAAGAGAAGTTGGCTTACACTTAATAAGACAAATGTGCCATCGTGGAATTGGCATCAGGTGTCCCACATACACAGGCAGGACGGTGAAGCAGATGCAGCCATGCCCGTCTCTCCTCCCCAGGCCCTCTTTATGAACAATGTTCAGATGGCTGGAAAAAATAAAACTTAGTTTTGCATTCCTGAGAGCTGTGTATCACCTCTGATTCATCTGGAAGCATTTATGAAGTGCCTCTGGTGTACATGGTACATAGCAAAGTCATACCTCTCTCTGAGCACATGACAAGCAGGCAGCAGTTTCTGACTCCTCATCTTGACACGCCCATGGCCAATTTTTTAGGTGTTCTATACCTGCTGTTCTCAGTTATATGCCAATCACCTTTGAAGAAGAAATCTCAACTCCAAACAGTGTTAAAAATTCAGTTGCAAGTTTCAATGAATGTTGAAGAAAAAAGGACCTGGAATTATATAACTGTGATAAGAGGAAGTTTGAGCTTGGCATGGCTTGAATGTAGTGTTTATAATTATTGAACATTTGAAAAAGTTAAACACCTTACCATTGCCTATAAGGCCTTCCAGGGACAGATCCTCCCCACCTCCCCAGGCTCAGCCCCGTACCTGTCATTCTCTCCCCAAGAGCCACACAGGCCTCTTCTCAGTACCGTGTGATCACTAAGCTTTGTCTAGTCAAGAATCTTTGCACCTGCTCTTCCCTCTGCCTGCAATGTTCTTCCTTCTTCCCCTCTTTCCCAATTAACTCTACCTTCTTTGGCTCCCAGGGGAGACCTCACTTCACCAGGAAAACTTTCCCAAAGCTCCCTAAGTCAAATTCAGTCTCATCATAATACCACGCTTTTTCTCTCCCCAGCCCCAGGCCCCGGTGTGAAATGACATCTGTTTGAGTCAGTGACAGTATGTGTGATTCGGTAATGACTCTCACCTCCACTAGACTGTAAGCTCCGTGTGGACAGCAGCCATGTTTATTTTTCCCCATCAAAAAATCCTTAGCACTAAGCATACAGTAGACAGCTAAAGCAATTTTTATACACTCCTACATCTTGATTACTTCTTCATAAATGTGGAAAAATTACTAAGGAAATAACTATGTTCACCTTCATTAGATGGGAGGAACAACTGAGTGACCCTAACGGTGATTCAGCATTTAGAAAGAGCTACCAAGAGAAGCCAGGTGTACCACAGGTAAGAACATCTTCAAGAAGGGAACGTCCCTTCCAGACAGGACAGCAGGCAGATAGGTCAGCTGGCCTTTCATAAACCCTGCCGTTCCCCTGTTTTCTGTCCTGGCAGCCCGACTGTTCAGCCACGGCAGCCACATCTTATCACCTGGTCCAAGAGCCTCTTTACTCCAACAACATGGATTCTTTTCTTTCCCAGGCACTGAAATACAGAAAATAACTACAATGAAGGACCAGGCTGGTAAATATTGGTTTCCTGAAAGACAAAGGCCAAAGTGAATTGGTTGCCCGGCCCCAAAGCCTAGCAGAGGAAAGGAAAAAAAATCCCCAATAAAAAGAGGCACTTGCAAAATTCCTCTCTGTCACCTAGATATCAAAGGAGCTTCATTGAATTAGTTGGTCAGAACTTCCTGGAAAAGGAGATTATCCCAGTTTGTTCATCTCACAAAGGAATTGTGTGAATCCTGTTTGACCCCTGTTTTTCCAATCTAGGGTGTGAATTTAGCTAGATTTGAAAATGTTTTAGGGCTTATACAGAAATTTGTAAAATGTCAGTGTGCAAATTTTAATTGAGTTATTAGCAATATCTCTTCTTTGAATGACCTTTTAGTACTCCTTATAACATATCACCTCCTTTTACTACCTTCTGGCTGACAGTTTCTAATATATTCCTTCTTCCTAGATGATATCATCTGTCCTTGGGTGGAATTAACGAAAGCACTCTACATTCAGAGGCTGACATTAATCCATGGCCCCGGATTTGTACCAGCTGCTGGTATAAACACTGTTTCCATGCACTGGGTTTCAACAATGACTACAAGAAATGCATACTATTCATTGGGCACTAATGACATGCAAACAGGAATCAGGATGACAAACAGAAATGATTTTTTCTATTTAATTGGCTTAAGTATTGTACTTACTGCATAAATCTAAGGGAATATTTCTAGGTTCACAGGAATTTTATATTTCTCTTAAGACTCACATGTGTAGAAGCAGCTAATCCAAACAGGAAATTAGAAGGATGGACGGCAAACGAGTTGTTGGTTCAAGTCACTTTCTGATACTCCATAAAGGAAATATGGAAACTACGACCCATATTCTTCACAGCCCAGACATTTTGCATCATTCTAAGAAATGGAAAAAGTAAATCAACATGGCATATGCCTACACAAAGGTACATGCAGAGTTGAGAATCACCAAAGAGGGAAAAGAGAAATAAAACCCCTCCCTAAAAAGCCTCAATAACAACAATTCCTCATACCAACCTCAAGGCACCCAAACCCCATGTCCTCGTGTGAAAATGACCGACACCCGAGCAGGAGGCCCGGATGTCCTCTACCTTCTCCCCGTCTCTTCCGCCAGACTTTATATTCTGCTGGACACAGCCTGTGTCCATCAGTGGGGCAACAAGCAGTGACATCTACAGGGCCCTCGCCAGCACTTTCCATCAGCACAACTGTGTTACCTAGACTCTGAGGCAGTAATGACCATCACAAATGCCAGACTGCTGATGCAGGTCCCGGGGCACGGGGTGGCTGGTAATTAAAGTGTGGCAGGAACCCAGAGGGAGGAAGAGAGTTCCCAAGGGCTAGGAATCTGCGATCAGGGTTAGCAGAAGCAAAATTTTGCAGAAACCAAGTGAGTATTCAAGAGTTCTGTCCCTTTTCCTGGTACCTCACCCCTGTTGTATCTACATGCTGCACTTGCTACCCTTGTGAGAAAATACTGACCAACTCACACCACCTGCCACCTTGGATGACTAAAGTCACAAATCTGCCACTGCCATTGCACTGGGATACTGCAGTGTTCCCCGTAAGGTTACCCCTCTGTGAGTAGGCATTGAGAGCTCTCCTGAACAGTAAGGTTACCCCTGTTAGTGGTCACCTGGGAACGGCAGGTGTGTTTCCAGACAAGAAAGAAGTGTCCAAAAGAGCAGACCTAGGTAAGCGTGAGAGAAATACCTCACTGGCCTAGGTTTGGAAGCTGCTATGTATTTAGGAGGGTGTTCCTCATGCTGTGACCTCAGGGAGGCATCTACCATGTGGACGCCAAAGGCACCAAATGAGGGCCCGGGTGCATTGGAGTAAACTTGGTAGTGCCCGCACCCTGGGAGGCAGCAAGTGAGGCCAGATCAGAGCGCTGGGCCCTGCAAGCAGACTGACCCCTCTCCTGGAACTTCCTCAATAGCTCTGTTTTCTCCCTGAGAACAGTCCAATCTGTCTCATTTGTTCCAGGACAGAGTGAAAACAGCTTACCCTGGAGACCAGTGTGGCTGCCTTATACAAGGGAAGATCAGGGCAGCTGGATCATCAGTCCCTGCCCTACCAGAGATTCCTAAGTAGTCCATCCAGGATTCCTCAGTAGTCCATCCAGGAAGTTACTTGTTTTTACCAAGTAAGGTGACATTTCTTTATACTACCTTCAAGTCTTCAAAACTTACCCATGCTATTTCCCTCTAAGTTAGTTTGCCTGTCAACTAACTCTCCAGTGAGATTTACTCTCCAGTGATATTTCATTCACCCATTTATCCATTTATTCCACTGCACATTTAGTACAAGCCCAGCACTGTATTAGGTGTGGGCGCTGGAAATGCAAAGAGGATGATGGCCATGCCCTCCAGGAACTCAAGTGCTAACTATGAGACAACGTGGTGCCACTTATCTTACGATGATAACTCTTCAGGTGGGAATTTGAATGGCTATGTCACCCAGGGTGAGGGAGATGCTTTGGAGGGTGACTAAATCCCATCAAGAAGGCAGATGCCTTCTCTGCCCAGGCGTGATGCCAAGCCCCTACCCAGGACTCCATGTGATGGGAAGAGATTCAGGAAAGCAGTAACAAGAAAGTCAGTTTCCCTCCGTGAGGAAAGGGGACCCTAAGCCCAGCAGGCAACGAGTTCTTCCAGTCCTCACCTTGCAGAATGGAAGGTTGAGACTGTGCTCAAGAATATGAACTGGAGAGTCTGACAGACACAGGTTCTTGGTCTTATTCTACCACCCTGGCCAAGCCTCAGGTTTGTTCACCTAGAACAGGTGGTAATCCCTGCCCCGCCTATGCTTGCTGTAGAGCAGTGATTCTAAGGCAGTAGCCCGCAGAGTCAAAGGCACCTGAGAACTTCGAAATGCGCAATTTCGAGCTCTATCCCAAACCTCTTAAACGGGAAACACTGCTGGTGGGGCACAGCTGATCCTGATACATTTGGAAGTTTGAAGACCAGAGACGTATGAGTTAAAAGACTGATGCTTAGGAAGTGCTTCACGAAGTGCCAAGAGTGTAGGAAGCCCGAACGCGTGGTAGTTGTGTCATGCAGCCCTGGGAAAGTGATGTGGAAAAGGATGCAAGGGGTGAGTTAATTTTTTCCAGAGGTCAAAACCAAAAAGAAACTTCAAGTGCTCTAGCAGCCTGCATCTGAACCCCCTACATGAGTATCAAGATCCAGGTCCTTAGGTCACACATTAGGCCCCTGAAAATAAATTGGGGAGTGGGTAGGGACCTGGGAATCGTCAAGCCTTTATACAGACATCTACAAGGTAAATAGTCTCCAACCAAGATTTTGTGCATGTGTGTTTATTACTGGTTTTTGTGATTTATTCTTTCGTTTGTGGTTCATATCTGCATCTACCTCACAATAGTTCCCGCAAGGACCCTCTTTCCAAGCTCTCCTCTCTGACACTTTGGTATGAAGCTTACTTTTTCTCTCTCTTGCTTTGTCTCCCTCCCTCCCTCCCTCCTCCAACTCTTCCCCTCCCCCTTTCTTTCTCCCTCTCCCTCTCTCCTGGATTCCTATACTGGCTTCCTAGTTGCTGCCCCCATTTCTAGCCTTCTCTCTATTCTGGTCCATTCTTTCTAATCACTCCCTAGGATACTATTCTAAAATAAAAATCTAAGAATTTTACTTCCTATTTAAAAATGAAAAAACAAACAAAAAGCAACCTTCATTGCCCCCAGGAATGTTTTATGGAAATGAATTTCATGTCCTTAGCTTGTCCCAAAAGTCCCTCCCCAGGCAGATCCAGCCCTGCTGCACCACCCACTTCTCTCCGGGCACCAGGCATCGCCACCAGGCTCCAACTGCTGCTCCTCATCAGCCTTCCTCTTCCCCCAGAACAAATGACTTGTGTCCTTTCTCCATAAGAAGGAGTCTCTCATCCTTCTCCAAATGCCTCTATCACTGACTCATCCACTGAACTGCTCGCTGTCATCTTCACTAAGACAACAGCTCCAAGAAGGAAAGACTGCTTTATGCATAGTCTACACCTTGAAAAATCTCACCAGAATTGGCATGAAGCAGTTTGGAGATGCAGAAGCAGCCCTCTTCACTACTCTCCACTTAATGAATTGCCAAGAATAACCACCACACTTCCACCCCTGAAAACGTGGGCTGTAAAGTGATTTCTGGCAGCTACAACACACAGATCCTCATTGTCCAATATGATTGGGGTTGGCAGATGGATGAGTAACTGATACAGGCATGCAAGAGCTATAGGCAGAGGTGGACCTGATACTGAATGGTTACTCATATTCTCTGCCTATCTGCAGCTGTACCAGAGGAGCGGCACATGGACAGCCTGGGCCCATGGAGCTGAACTGATAGAAAAGAGGAAAGCCAAAAGGTGAGTGGAGCAGTTATACTTCTTCACATTCACCCCGGGGAACAGAGCAAGGAACCTAACCTTCCACCATTTACCCTTTGCCATTGCGATATATTTTTAAGAATTTGGTAGATATACTTTACAAACTTTAGCTCACTAGGTAGCTTTGATCACCTGAGAGTACTATTCAAAGTTCGGTCAGCATTTTATAGCATAGCATTGTAAAAAGAGCACTGAATTATAGAGACAAAAAATTTAGGTCTCTAGAATGCCTTTTATTAGCAGTGTGACCTTAGGCAAGTTCACTAAAACCCTTGGGCCTCAGTTTCCTCACTGTTCCATGTTGTACCAACGTCACAGACTTGCTGTAGCATTATCTGACACAACAGAGAGGAATGTGCTTTGCCAATGTAATTCACTATTCCCATTACCATTCTGACCATTTTAAAATCTTGTCCCATGTAGTTATATAGGTGTCCAGATACCTTTTCCTTTGCCCCTTTCCTGAGAATGTTTGTGATGGTACTAAAAACTAAAAAAACCTCTTCAGCTTTTTCATCTTTCAGAATCCAAGCTTATGAGATCATATCCATCCTCCTGAAATCTTCTAAGTCTTTCATGTGCTTGCGTCCTCTAACTCTACTTGGCTCTAAGAACGAGCTTGGACCCTTCCTTTCCTCTCTCTTTCACTTGATTCTTTCTTATTCATTATCCCAGGGCATGTGTTCTCTTCACTGAAGCACCTCTCCATCTCAAGGAGGAGTATTATGGGCAGGAGGAATAGGATGAGCGAGCAAGTGAGGGAGAGGGCCCAGGTGATGAAAGACATGAGTCTCTTTAACACTTCTATAATTCCACCAACTGGCACACAAAGAAACAAGAAAAGGTCATTTTGTTCTAAGCACTGGCACACCACTTGGTCGTTCTACCCAATCCCAGTACCTCTCTCTCCCTATCCCCCTCAATCTCCACATCAGATCTGATGCTATATGGGGACAGCAATGTCATTATTAGTCACTATTCTGCCACCTCTCCTTGCCACTACTCCCTGCTGATGATGTCAGATGGAAGACCGCCAGAGCTTAGGGAGAAAAACTCACCAAAATGATCATAAAGCTATTTAGAAATGTATGAGCATGATCAACACACTAAATAATAATTATTCACATTTGTATTCCCTGCCAATCTTCATATACAGGGCATAAATGTAACCTGCTCTAAATGAATCACCTGGTTTTAAATGTCTGAGAGTCACAGTCCTATAATTCTGACAGAGTAAACCACATATCTCATATCACTGGTTTATAACAAAGAAATTGCTGTGAATTGAAACTCCAAAGAACAAAGCCAGGTGAAATTTTAAAACAATTTGTGCCAAACTTTTCATTATGGGTTATATTCTTCTCAAATATTTCATCAAGCCTTTTTCCTCTCTCTGGTTTAAATCTCAATCACTGAAAGGAATGATTTGAAGGCAATAATGTCGAAACAAAAGGGGAGATTAAATACAAATTAAGCTTTCATTTATACTGTTTTTCCAGACTGAATTAAAGTGATTGAACGAACTTTGGTGTAAAGTAAATTTTATAGCTATTGGAAATGATAGAATGTAAATTAGATCATACTATTTAAATATTTTACAAATAATTGAAATGGCATTCTTATAACTTATATTCCAATATTCATGTTCAAACACAGTAGATCATGCTGACTAGCTCTGGATATATATCTTTCCTTCTGCTTGATATTTCTTCCATTACCAAAATGAAACTCAAGGAAATTCACACAAAGATAGGTCAGGGGGCACCAGTTAAGATGTTGTGAATAAAAAGGCATAGGTATGATTTAACCTATTCAATTTAATTCATTTCAACAGATATTTATTGATTGCAGGACACTGAGCCAGCTACTAGATACAATGAGCAAGGAACCTGCCTGTCCAAAGATGCTTATTATCTCCCAGAGGGAAGAAAGAAAAGCCAAATAAAATTGTTCTGCTTCAACCAGAATAATACATAGCATAATGTACAGGAAGTACAGGGAGAAGCTAAAGGAGTGGGCTGGGAAAGACTTCATGAAAAAGACAATACTTAAACTGAGTTTTGAATGATGGGTAGAATTTCCATTAGGTGCAACCTGTAAGAAGGATGTATAAGAAGAAATAGAAGCATAAAGAGCCTCAGTTCAAAGAAACAGGGAAATATGGGTTTTGTTTGGGAGACAGAGAACAACACGAACCAGATGGAGCTGGATACCTAGGTAAGTAATGAGAAAATTTTTCAGTCATTCAAGCAATATTTGTTGATTATACACATTCCCAAAAGATTTATGGGGGAATAAAAAATAAGCAAGATTACTTCCCTCAAGGAATTTGCATTTAGCAGTTAAGGCTAGTAAATAAATAGATAAATAAAAAGTAGAAATCAAAAATCACCAGATAGTGGTATCCAGTGCTTTAAAAATTTAGTGGAGGGACAGGTCACTACTAAGCAATGATGAGGAGAGCAGCCTTAAAGGATAGACATGTGAA
Source organism: Micronycteris hirsuta (assembly GCA_004026765.1). Taxonomy (NCBI): domain Eukaryota; kingdom Metazoa; phylum Chordata; class Mammalia; order Chiroptera; family Phyllostomidae; genus Micronycteris; species Micronycteris hirsuta. The sequence continues at coordinate 199,693 of PVJI01000452.1, forward strand.
AATAAACTCACTAATTCATTCTCTAAAACACAGTTTCCTGATATGTTGGATATTGAGCAAATTAATGAAATCAAAGATGAACAAAGTAGAGTCTCTGCCTTAAGGAACTGAGTTGGACTGGAACAAAGAATAAAGGTAAGTTAAGGAAGATAATATTGGGAAGACAGGCTGGTATCAAACCTGGACAGCCTAGGACTCAGAACACAATCAGTCCTATATTGGAGAGGCTTGGGAAGCCACTGAAGATATCTGGGCAGCTTTTAAAAGACTGGTCTGTGTCTTAGTTTGAATCCCTTCGAACGCAGTATCTGACGTGGCTCCTTCTCCAGTCTGCCTAAGAAGCACATAGAAGTCCTCCCAGAATTGTCTATCTGAGAGACTGGCAGCTGGGCATCTTTCCATCAGCTTCAGTCCCCATTAGTTGAAGGTTGCCCCTTGCACTTTGAGGCTGAGCTTAGCTTAGACACAGACTGATGCAGCTCCTGGGAAGGTCCTGGGGCACAAAGCAGAAAGGCTCATGGAGTAACTTGAGGTGAGACACTGTCAGCAGGAATCTGAGCTCCCATGGTACTGGGCAGTATAGCTGTGACTGAAACCAAAGGTGGACTAAGGAAATGTGACAAAGGCCCCAAAATTGTCTTCTAGAGGCAGGCAGGCAGCCTGCAGACAGGGCAGGGTGGATGGGAAAGAGCAGGAAAAACATTCATTCTCTCACCCAGAAAAGAGAAAGACAATAGGGAGCTGAATAAAGATGGTGGGACTGGTGTGAAGGGAATGGATATTGAAATTATCATCAAGGTTTAAACAACTACTTAACTGTTTGGAGTTAAGGAATAAATTCTAAATAACTGAGGTTTAAACCTTTATGACTAAGACAAGATGTGTCATGGACAGAAGAGAAGTAAACATGAGAGAAAACAATACTCAGGAGAAAGATGGAAATATAAAACTAGAGTTTTAGAGAGAGTGAACTGGAAGTTATCAGCATAAAGATAGTAGCTGAATTCATAGTTTTGTTATGAAGACTATATAGGAAAGAGAGGGAAAAAGAATAAAAGTTAATAACTAAAGATACATTGTCACTTAATGAATGGGAAGGGAAGACAGATAATGAGACAGAAGAGGAGAAATCACAGTAAGAAGACAAATTCAGGAAGGAGAGGCTCATCAACAGAGTGAAATGGTGCAGAAAAGGGTAAAATAATAAAGGCCGAGAAGCGCCCACTGGATGTAGTGACTGAGAAGTCCCTGGAGAGCTTCAGGGGACGCATTTCAGCACAGAGGCAGCCACTTCCAGGGTCTCGCTAACAAAATTCTCAGGAATAAGGAAGCGAGAGTCAGTCTTTTTTTCAACAGGATTTCCTCATCTAAATCCCCAAATGTGACCTCTGTGGCTATTTTCTCAATTCTCTCAAATTGGTACATTGCTAGTAATTTTCTAAATGTATAGAAGTCACAATCAATGCCTGAGGACGGGGTCAGCAAACTTTCCTATTAGGAGCCACATGGTGTTCCATAACTAGGCAACCCTCCTGTTACAGCTCCAAAGCAGTCATAAATACCCAAGTGAATGGGTGTGGCTGTGTGCCAATAAAACCTCATTTATGGACATTGAAATTTAGGTTTTATATATTTGTTATGTGTGAGAATTCTTGTTTTGAACTTCTTCAACCTTTAAAAAACTGTAAGAAACACACTTCGCTCGTTAAGCCCTACGGAAACAGATGGTGGGCCCGACTTGGCCTGCAGGTGAGAGCTCGCTCGACCTTAGGACATCAGTGCTCAACCATCACCTGGAGGCCCACGTCGGAAATGCTGTTAGAAATGTCAAATAAAGAAAGAAGCAAGGGACGAAAAGACAGCCGTGTGAGGGAGAGTTAGGATCAAGCATTTATCTTTGTTTTTAATTAAATTTAGTGGGATGGCATTAAAATTTTATACATTCCATGTGTACCATTCTATGTCATGACTTCACATTGTGTGCCCAGCACCCAAAGTGAAATCTTTTGTCTCTATATATTTGACCCCCTTTACCCTTGATTAACCCCCAAACCCCTTCTCTCTGGTAACTACCATACTGTTGCCTGTGTCCATGAGAAGAACTGGTTTTAAGAGTATGGGAAACATACGTATTGTGACAAGTTAACAGGAAATTACCTTTGGAGAAGGAATATTGAAGATACATGAGAAAGTGGAAGAAACTGGTAGATCAAAATGCTAGATGATAAGAGGAAAGGGAGCAGAATGGAGAGGTGAGCTGGGTAGAGGACAGGCAGGCAGCTTCCTCTGAGATGGAAGGTCAGGCAGAAAGTCGGGCTGGAACCACTTTATGGAGGACCTAAGGTGCCAGCTCAGAAAGTTCACACTTCATCAGGTGAGTAATGAGGAGCTACCGAAGGTGTTTATGCCGAAGAGTGCATCCTGGGAATCAGTAATGCACCGGGCTTACCAAGGCAGACCGAATAAATAAGCAACATTCAGTGTATATGTATTTACATAATGGAGGTATGACCAGAATAGAAGCTGAAAATATGTGATAACGGACTCTCTTTCTCAAAAACCTCCTTCACAAATGCATTCTGGGAAGTAAAGATAAGACAAGCTGACATAGTCAAAGACAGCTAGTTCAATACATCCATATATAAATGTGTTCTTATGTTCAAGAATTTGAAAACCGCATATAGAAAGAGTCCAAGATCCAGGCTTACAGTAGCTTGTGGTTGGGAGTAGGGTGAAGTATGGTAACCAGAGCTAGGTTCCAGTCTCAACTTCATTATTAACCATGATGCCAGGACAGGTAAATTAACCTCTCTGGGTCTCTGTCTCCTTGGGGTCAAATGGGAATTAGAATTTTGTTCCATGAGCCTTAAAAGTTTGTAGCAAGAATCAAAAGAGTTAGTGGTCATTAAAATGCTTTAAAAGTATACCAGGCTACACGGATGAAACATTATAGCTGAAAAGAGAAAAGTTCTATGATGTTCCTTACCAGAGTAACTTCCCTAGACCTCTCCCTTACTTCATATCTGAATCTTCCTTCCATTGGCAATAGTAAATTATTTCAGTGGGACTCACCCTGTCCAAAGACTTCCTGCTTGGCTGACCTGCAACTTCCGTCCCTTGCTCTTACCCCCTTTTCCTTAAAACCTGTACACCTTTCAGAGAACAGGATACCTTTCCAGATGTGTGGTCCTGGGATAGGGTCAAGCCATTTATACAGGACAGAGCTGTATGGGTTGAGGACCCTGAGGAAGACCTCCTAGATGAGGCGGCACTTCAGGTGGGCCTTGAAGGTTAGCTAGGATTGGGTAGACAGAGCAGAGCCAGGCTTTCTGAACAGTGGGGCAGTTCAAACTTTACTTGATCCTTTCGTGTGGGCTGAACAACAGGATGTGCTGGGGGATGTGGCCAGAGAGTTGGAGAGGCTCAGGAATAGCAAGCCCATATCAGAGTCTAAGACAGAGGGACCACGAGAAGATTTGCTTTCTTCTTTGTACAATTCAAATTCTGGTTCTGTTTTCGCAGCTGAAACACTGGGAGACAATCCTTTAATGTTAACAGCAATCATGGGTAAGAAGATCCTACCTTGGCAGAACAGTGAAAACAACTCCACAGCCTTTCACCAATACAATGGTTTACTGTTTACTAAGAATACTCATGTCCCTGAAGTCTTCGGTAACTCTTCGGTCTATAGAAAAGTCAATGTCACGTAGGCAAAGAAAATATAATTAGCCCCATTGCATAAGAAACAGCAAAAGAAAGAAAATCGAACTTAGAGAGGTTAAATGACCAAACTGAGCTTATGTGGTATGACTTGTTCTTAGCCGTATCCACCGTATCTCTCAGTGGAATAAGGCATGGGCTTAATCTTTAGGTCGGCAGCACCCTCCTGCTGAAAGGCAGAGCCACCACCTTTTCACTCAGACACAGGGAAAGTAACAACACAGAGCAAACTCATAGGCCAGAGGTGAGCCAACTGCAGTCCACAGGTCAAGCCCAGCCCACCATCTGTTTCTGTGTAGCCTGCAAGCTAAGAATGGTTTATATATTTTTAAATGGTAGAAAAAATCAAAAGAAGAATCATCTTTTGTGTCATGGGAAATTATATAAAACTCAGATTTCCGTGTCCCCAGCACAGACACGACCATCGTTGACGGAAGGACTGGCAGCTTGTATGCTGGGTGACAGGACTGAGCGGTCACAGCAGAGACTGCGTGGCCTGTGACAGAGGGAGGCCGGCTGACGGCTGTCGTCAGTCACAGATCTGCAGCCACAGTGAGAATGAAACAATTAGCCAGAGAGGAGAACTGCAGGAGAAAACAGAACCCGAAGTCCTGAGGCCCCAGATTTTATGTGTCTCCTTGTGTAAAACAGGATTTAGGGGAAGAATTCTCGAAGTGCGGTACCTCCCCACGGGGCGCTGTTGGGGTTCATGTAACAACATTAGCCTTTTCATTTATCTCTATCCCTTCCCCCACCCTTCCCTGCATGCTCACATGGGTTGAACCTCATTGCTTCGAGAAATGAAGATGTGCTGATGTCAACTCTAAAATCAGTATCTCACTTCTCAGACAAGTGGATATTTATTGACAGGGTGTGGGATAGAGAAAGAAAGGAAAGAGACTGCCTGTCCAGAAGGCAGTAAGCTTGGTGAAGATGCAATGTCACCAGCCTAAACCATCATTCTCACAGATGTACAGCATATTATTTAAAGGAAAACAAATATCAGCTACTGAATGTCATGGCAAGGACACATCTCCTGCCTCTTAACTAAACTTATCAGAGCTGCAGTTTAATGTGGTTCCTTTTTTATCCTCCCCTCAAATTCATCTTCCAGGGCAGCTCCTGATACCACCAGCAAACAGTCAAGACGAAGATTTAGTGACGTTAGCTTCAAACAGATCTAGATTTATTGACATGTGGGGCTTGCTTCCTTTCTCGGGAGCAGCAGTACACAGGATTAATTTTAACTGTTCCTCAATGTTCAGTGCTGCTTTGCAAATACACAAATGTCTGGCTGCTCGGTGGCTTCATGAGGGAGGTCAGGTTTCCCCAGGAGCAGGATCCTCAGTAGTGGCTTGAGCTTTCTCTAATCAGGCTGATCAGGTTAATTGGCACCACTGAGTTTTTTCATCAGAGGGCAGAACTTCTTTCCAAAACCCTTTTCTTCCTACGTCCTTTAAGCTGTCCCTGAAATCAGCAAAGAATCAGCAAAACCAGCAAGCAACCTTAGCTACTACAAGAGCTTTCATCTCGTTGTTTTAAATCTCCCTACATGCCTACAGACATTTTGGTGTCTGAAGCCAGGGGCAGGCAGCTGTAAGCCGGTCTTCTTATAGGCTGACTGTGTCTTCTGAGTCTTGGGCCACAATGTTGAGCTTTGGCCACTTCCTGCGAACACATTTTATGAGCTCACTTGCTGTGCCACAATTCTGTGCTGCCTGGAGCAGGGGCGGCTAGCTGTGCCATGAATGCCCACTGTCTGCAGGGAGGCAAGGTCTCTGTCTCGCTTTCCTGCTGGCCCTTCAATGCCCATGCCTCTACAGTCACACCAGGACACAGCATAATACAAAAATGAGTGTGGTCTGGGCACTTGCAACCACAATGAAGGGGGTGGGCACTGAATAGAAAAAGCCGAGAAATAAAATCTCTGTCAATCCCTCCCTAGCACTAAAGAACAAATTTGCAGAGCTCTGTTAAAAGATTAACTGCTAAATGAAAAAGAGCTACTAGATGTAAATTTGAAAGTCCAAAAACACCCAAGAGGCATAACTATAATTATTGCTGAGGGAAGCTCTTTAAGACTAAAAATACATTTCCATTAACAATCAAAATTAGTTTTCATTGCTTTTTTTCTTGAGCTTTCGGTGAATAACCTTTGATGGTAGTACATGATAATGATTCATTAGAAAAAGTGGATTTGTATTTCAGAAGTATGCACCAAAAAATTAGCCAAGAAATTATTCCTCCATATAAGTCAAATGGCAGAAGAAGGGAACATTTTTAGAATGAGTAATGGCTTCCTATAAAAGCTATCCCAGATAGCAGGTACCCACTTGAATAACCTTAGCTAACAGAACTGACAGACAAATTTTTCCAAATATCCAGTGACTCAGAGGAATGGCTATTGTGGTATAACACCTTTCTCTTTAAGTCCTAAAGAAGTATAAGAAAAAAGGCATTATATTGCCTCAAAATCTCGACAGTGTTTAATCATCATTAAAGATGCATCTAAAGTGACACAGGCAGAACGGGCGAGTAACAATTATTTTTTTCATATTTTTATTTGCATAGAGGAAAATGCACAGGCCTTACCTGTACGATCTAATCAGTTTTGACAAATGCACACACCCATGTATAACCACCTCCGTCAAGATCTAGTTTTCTAATTCCCACCATCCCACCAACGCAGGCTCTGCATGTTCCCCAGAAGCAACTACTGTTCTGATTTCTATCACCCCAGATTAGTTCTAGAATGTCATATCAATGAAATCATGCAGTAAGTACTCATTTATGCATGACTTATTTTGCTCAGCATATTTTTTAAATTCAATTTTGATTAATTTTTTTTCCTCAAACTTAGCTACATAAAGTCTTCAGAGGATAAGTGATTTGGTGGCAAATTTAACAAGCAACAGCATTTTCAGGTAGAGAGTAAAAGGAAGAGGGAAAAAATCCCAGGTTTTCCTAGAAATGTTTTAAGTGATGGGGAAATAGGAGATTTTTCTTTAAATGTCAGACATCACCCTGAAGAGCTCTGGAAATCCTGTGATGATTTCTAACTCACTCACCTGTCACAGGGAGGTGTGATGGAATGCTGAGTCGTACATAATTCTTAATGCTACACCTAATTATGATGGGTGGTCTAGAAATCTGATTAAAAATCATTAATTCTTCTAAAGAGCCTCAAAACAAAAATGAACGTATAGAAAGGATAAACTACTTTGCTAGATGGATTATTCTTTGAAAATCTAAAGCAAGACGATAAAAGTAAATTGTTTCAAAGGATCACTGCCAAATCGCAAAGTGTAAAATGCAAATGCTGAGTTGCTGGTACTAGGGCAGAATGTGTGGCTTACATTAAATGATGCAGATAAAATACACAACCTAAAAACCAACAGACACACAGGAAGAAAATTACGAGGCCAAGACTCTCCCCCCTCCTCTGAAGGATATGACCAAACAGTGGCACCTGAGTTGAATAAAGAGGTAAAATTCCCTGGAACCAAGAATGCAGGGAGCCTGGGGTTCCTCTGGACCTCTGCCTCTCACAGCTGGGACTCACACTCAGAATGTAAGAATTCAGAGAGCTGAGTCTTCATGGTGTCCTCCACATTCATAAAGTGCATCCTGATTTTTTTCAGAGCCTCTTCATACCTATTATAGCATCTCATCTGCACAACAACTTTGTTAGGTGGCATTATTAATAGTCCCCTAAGATTTATGTAGTGCTTTAGATTGAGTATCTGAAGTTATGTCACAAACATCATCTCATCTGATTCTAAACACAACCCTGTAAAATTGGCAGAGATTTTTACCCCTTTTTAAACATGGAAGTCTTGCCGAGGTAGGGAGGCTATTCAGTGGCAGGCTTGAGATCGTAAAGTGTCTTGTGACTCCTAATCCAGTGTCCCATGCCACTACTATATCATGCGCTAGACAGGTATTATTAAGCCCTAATGATGGGTGGGAAGACTGAGGCAAAGTGAGTGAATCCTTAGAAACTAGCTAATGGCAGACCTGAAAGGAAACACTTTTAAAGAAAATATATGGGAAAACTGAATTTTTAGGACTAACCTGCAGATCTCAATGAATCAGTCCCTTTTCTGTCTAGGACATATCTTCTAAGTGTCCTTGCCCTGCTCAATCAAAGCGGAAAGTGAAGGTGTGTATGTGAAAGTAACTGAGCTTTCCCAATGTACTGACCTACCACCTACTCATTAGAGTTCTAATTACTAGTGTTAAATAAGCAATTTCTCTGTGCTAAGAACATTCTAAGCACTTCCCCAGTATCATACTTTTAATCCTCACAACCACCTTAGAAGGTATTAATAGCATCTTCGTTGTACAGGTGAGGAAACGGAAGCAGAGAAGTAAATACCTTGACCCAGACCACAGAGCAGAGAGCAGTGAGCAGTGAGCAGTACAGCTGGGATCTGAACCCAGGCAGTCTGGCTCCAAAGGCTATGGAACACTAGCCCAAATTTTCTACTCCAAAAGGCACGAGGGTGACAAGAATGCTCCTAAAATATAGATACAGTATGTATATATATATTTTTTTTAATTTGAGAGAGTGGGCTTATATTTATATGTGCAAACAGATTAAATAAATCATGATTACAACAGTAAACATGTAAATTCTGATCAATAACTACTTGCCTTCCCCTCCCCCCAACACTAACAGCTGCAATAAAGCTTTAACTGTAAAGCGATGCACAACCAGCCATAAAAGTATGTAAAATAAATGAGGATAACATAATGAGAGAATCCAACATTCATCTCATAAATATAACATAACGACCACAACTAAAATGTCAGAGAATCTAATAAATCAATATGGTAGGACAGAGCTATCTTTATGTTCAGAATACATAAAAATATATTTACATGCAGGTTTTTTTTATAAGCCACGACCAAACAAAAAAAAATGATAAGAAATTTAACCCTTTGTTTACCTAGATGCTCTGGTTCAACAGTGCTGTTTTCAAAACTCCATCGAGTTCCCCCCTGTCCTTTCATGGTCAAAGATGGACTATGCTCTAAATTTGCAGAGAAGGCCCCGGATACCTTGCTCATATGCAAATGCCCTGGAAGGGAGGCGAACAGGAAAACATCCTGAGAGTCCTTTGAAAGGATCAATTACAGGCCTTGGTTTAAAATACTTCTGATCATGGTGATTTCTGGAACTTTCAGCTCATTTTATTAGCACCAACAAACCCTGGGAGGCTTAGTTATTTCCCTGTGAATGCACTAGCGATTGATGTGGATAAACCCCATCAATGCTAATGAGGGTGACGCAAGTAAGTCTCCCCTGAATTAACGAGAAGAGAGTCTCCTGCACTGACCAACATGCTGCCTAATGACTTGACATGATGGATATATAAATTCTTCCAGGTTCCCAGCGGACGCAAGCTGCAAAAATAAATATCCTTACCCAGCCACCTGCTCCCATGGGCCCTTTTGGATCTAGGGAGTCTGATAGGGAGGGAATTGGCCTAAATGGGAAAGGGACAAATGCTTCTTCCACAATGTTTTCCTCAGTGAAATGGGCATGCCCCAAACACAATACCACACCTGCTGGTCAACTAAATTAGGGCGGTAATAGCGTTAGGAGTCTTCTGATAAAATATCTTGAACCCACATCCAAAAATATAATACTAACTCCTCAGCTATGAAAAACCAATCGATGCTCATACATTAAGCTGAGTTCAATAAGTGGGTGTGTGTTTTAACCCCATGTTTCATTTATCTATTGCTATATTACAAACGTAGTGTATTTAAACAATAACTATTTTATTAGTTCAAAACTCTGTGGGCAGTCCTGCTGAGCTCACTGGAGGCCTTCATGTGTTTGTTGTCAGATGGTGGCAGGGGGTAGAAGGTCCGAGACAGCTTCACTTACGTGGCAAGAGCCTGGGGCAGTGACTCAGGGCTGAGACCCCTCTCTCCCCAAGTGACTACCTTGAGCTTCTCTACCTAGCAAGTGGATTCTAAGTGCTAGTGTTCCAAGAAGACCAACTCCACTGGGCACACACTTACTTGCATCCCACACATGCTAATGTTCCATTGGCCAAGTTCAGAGTCACCTAGGAGAGGAACTACACAGAGGTTTGAATAACGGGAAGTAGGGTTCACTTGGGACCACTGAAGAAACAGTTCACCGCAATTAGCACTGCTTCCCCAGGGTGGGTGGGGGAGAAACTACTGCTATTATTATAAAAAGTTATATTTTTTTTTCATTTCCTGGGCTTTCACTTTAATATTTAATGATCTAGTGTTCTGATAGCTGCTTTAAGTTGTGGAGATTTGTGTTCAATGTGAAAGTGGGGGTAAATTGGGCAAGAAAGAAAGACATACTCCACAACTTACAAACAAGTGAAGGTTAAATTTTCATTTTTAAAAATAGAACAACACAACATAACCACTGACAACACAAGAAAACACGCAGCCAGTCCCCTTTGCTCTGTCTTGATTCTCTTAGCACAGAAGTCCACACAGCACATAGCTGCCTGTCACTCACACTTCAAGGACCATCCGCACCCTCTTAAAGGACCAACACTATGCATTTTCTCACTCAAGCAGGTGAAGACTTAAGTAGGGGCCCCATAAATCTTGATCCAAAAGGTCTGCCCTGAGGACACCCTATTAATATGACCCTCCTTTACTGCAATAACCCCATGGGTTGGTTAATATTTGCCAACTCTAGCCCACCTGTTGGGATTCTTCAGTAATAAATAATTTGTATGACATTTTCCATTTTATCAAAGCACATCCCATTTGATGCTCAGAACAGCTCTCCGAGGTAGGTAAGACAAAGATTTATTATCTTCATTGGACCAAAGCAAAAACAAAGCCGGTACACGTTAGTATACAGTGCTAGTTTTTGTAACAGTTTATAGTTAACAAAATGTTCCCTTAGACATTGTTTGTATAAAGATTCCCTAAAACCATCCTGAAAGGTAGATGATAATATTCCTATTAACAGCTGAGATGGAGAAATTAAACATCTTAAAACCAGTAGTAGTAGCAGGCACCAGTCAGTGTCCCAAGTCGATTCCATCCAACTTCCTCCCCAGCAGGTAACAGGGAGGGCAGGTGATCTATGGTCATAGAGATCACGGCAGAATTAAAATTGGAATCTGTACCTTCTGGTGGACGCTTCCCTGCCAAAACTCGTGTTGACCCTCGTGCTTCAATTAGAGCCTGTGACTATTCCGATGAGAATGATACAATGGGCCGCACGAGCAACAGTGGGCTTTGGAAGAAGAGCTGGGGACGCAGTAAGGATCTGGCTTTCCCAGAACACAGGAATCCGACACAGTCCTTGGGCTCAGGAGCTGCATTACAGTTGAGGCCAACAGTATGACGTGGGGGCTTCCCAAAGTGACAGCTCAGGCTCACGAACTTAACATTGCTCAGGCAGGTTAGACACCATATGTTTTAACATTTCTCAAAGCAAACCAAATACATCAATAACTGGAATAGAGAGTCTAGTTTAATTTAAAATTTTAAATAGTTAAGAAAACAGGCTAAAAACAAATGGTTTGGGGTCAACTGGCTACTCATTTGGAAAAACATATTAATTTTGATCTCCTTATGAAAGAATTCATATATATAGATACATAGATAAAACTTAAAATATAGATATGTACATACACATAGATATAGAACTCCGATGAATCAAGACCTTAAAGATCAAATTAGAACAATCAAAGTTTTAAAGAAATACAGGAGAACACAGTTATGGCCTAAGGTTCAGGAAGGCCTTACACAAGACACAGACTAAAGGAAAAGACTTGTTAATTCGACAACATCAAAATTCAAAACCTATAGGAAATTAAAAGCACCATAAAGTTTAAAGACAACAATAGATTAGAAGAAAATATTTACGATATTTGAGACAGTATGGCCAGATATACCTGAACATATAGACTTAAAAGAAATGAATAAGTAAAAGTCTCATGAGCCAAGAGAATAGTGGGCAAATGATATACAAAGGCAATTCAAAATAGAAAAAAAAACAGATAATAAATGTATGAAATGATTCTCAAACTTGGCAAGAAATTGAAATTTTTAAATGGCAGTGCGGTACATGATGTCATACCCAACAGACTGCAATGAACTTCAAAGTGTGCTACCACCAACGGCTGACAGGAGAGTGGGTCGAACGGTACCATTCACACATCACTAGGAGTGCGTCTGGATACAATCACTGCGGAGGACGGTTTCATAGTATCCGTTACAATTTAGAATGTGCACACCCGATGAGTAAGCAATCCCATTTCTTCAAATATACCCAGGAGAAACACTCACACATGTACACAAGGGGCCTCATAACTAGGCCATTCATTACTGATGTGACAAGGAGAAATGCCCACCCGCCAAATGCCCACCCGAAAGTTTACAGCCAAATAAATTTTGGCACATTCATACTATGAGATACTGTCCACACATCACAAAGGGTAAGTACATCAACATGTCACGACGTGGATGATATCTAAGACACACAACTGAGTGAAAACAAGAAGCTGCTGATCTTATACAGAACTATAAACTCTTTAGTGTGTGTTTATATGTGCCTATGTGTGGGAGCATATAAATTCACAGGAGAAGGATGAGTAAACATATCAAACTCCTCAGGTGGCTACCTTTGGGGAAGAGAGTGGATTGGTTTGAGGACTGAGCCTTAGCAGTTAGCAGTAAGTGTGGAGAACATTGTACTTGTGTAATTAAAATTTAATTTTCAATAGATAAAGACATAGCAAAGTAAATCCCCCAAATTCTTCAAAAATTCATAGTCTTTTCTGAAATTTATTTTTTTAAAAACAACAAAAATGTGTAGGTTATAATGGAGGAGGAGAACAAAACAATATAAAGCAGCATACGTGGTATCAACTGGCCCAAGTTCAAACCCTGCTCCACCGCTCTCCACTGTGTGGACCCTGGTCAACGTCTCGGTTGTTTCTGGCTGCTACAACAAATACCATAGTCAGAGTGATTGACTTATAAACAAATTTATTTCTCAGTCTGGAGGCTGGAAGTCTGAAATCAGGGCCCTTTTCCAGGTCACAGACTTCTGGCTGTGTCTTTACAAGGCAGAAGGGGCGAGGGAGCTCTTCTGGAGCCTCTTTTATAAGGCCTCCACTCTCACGGTCTAATCACCTCCCAAAGGCCCCACCTATTAATACTACACCGTGGGGGTTAGGTTTCAACATATAAATTTCGGGGTGGACACAAACATTAGAGCAGCCAAGGAAACACTGCAGTTACTTGTTAATACAATGTACTAATGAGTATCGTTTTAAAGACTTGTGAATCTTATGATGTGGAATGAATTTGCTTCCTGTGGTGCTTTTTCCCTGGGCTAGAAAAATATGACTCCCGACATGTGCCCAGCACGTTGCTGCTCGCAGCATTCCTTTCCATTTATGACCTCATTTAATTCTTACTACAATCTTATCCCCATTTCACAGACAAGGAGACAGAGGCTTCACGACCAAGAGATTATTTTCATCATCACATTACATTTAAAAGGCAAAGTCCTGTATTGCACCTCTTGCCAGCCTCCTACTCCTTTTGCTAGAAACGATAAATCAATCCTTTGTTTGACTAAAGAGCAAATTCAGCTTCTCTCTTTTATGTGGCTCTCTTTTTACATCTCTTCCAATGGGACATCCAAGAGCCTCTGGGGAGAGGGTCTCTCCTCACATTCTTTTTCAGAATCAAAGTGGCAGGAGAAAGTTTTTCTTTAACTCTTTGTTACACTGGGCTGATGCTGACTTAACTATTTACATCAGGGCAAAGTTGGGTTCAAACGTGGCAAAGCCTCTGCCCCCCTCACCAGGTTTCTTGGCATATTCTGAGGAAGAAAGGAGAAAAAACGTTTATCCTCTACTTTTCTATCTGCCCAGCAATTTGCTACGTTCTTCACATGTTGTTTTATTTAATCTTCAGCACAAACCTTTAAGGGATGTACAATGATCCTCATTTTATAGATTAAAAAACAAAGGCTCAGAACAGTCAAACTGCCCAAGGTTACGTGCTAGGGAATATAAATTCAAAGTGTGTATATTTCCAAAGCCTTGATTATCTCAATACACCAATGTTTCTATGGGGCTGCGGCAACAAATATAAAAATTCCTTTCAAGCCTTACATATAGGGTGATCATACAAATCTGGAGACTTTTAAGAGTAAAAAGGGAGGAGGGGTCATTATTAATAATTATACCAGGAAAACAGGCATAAATTGAGACTATCCCAGGGAAATCAGGATCTATGGACACCCTGGTTAGGTGCCACACAAGGGAACATCACCCAAGAGAAACAAGGATGTTCTAAAACCCAGGAACCATGAGCGATAAATGTTTATTCCAGGAGAGCTGTGTGGATGGTCAGGACCTAGCTTACCTTCTTCGCACCTTAGAAACAGAAGGAAATCCAACAAATACTAGAGCTACTAACTCAGATAAACTCCTCTCCTGCCCCTACTGTGTTTCCAACTATCAACAAATTATTATTGCATGCCTTCATCATGTGACCACAACTCTAAAATTGAAGCCGGGCAAAAACAGGACCAGCATAGACACATGCATCTGCTTCAGGGGAACAGTCACTTGGAGGTCATGCTCTGTCCTGGAGCACAGAACACTTGCTCCTACACAGGACACCTCTGGATTCCAGAAGCAGGTCAGGAAGAGCATGAACTGCCTTTCCTTCCACAACCCGTCTTCTATAACAAGCAGAACTGTACTATTCTGGGGAGGAAGCTGCCTCAGCTAGAAAGGCCTTGTTACCTGGATTCAGCATCTCTGCAGGGGTTCAGGGGAGCAGGACATCTTCCCATCCCTGCAGTGTGGAACAGCCCATGGAATCACTATGAAATTACAGACCTGGCTGCTTTCAAGGACACAACCCAGAACATCTTTGCATTCAGGATTCAATATCTGAGGGAGCAATTGCTCCTTTCTACTTCAGGACATAATGCTCAATTATACATCACTAAGTTTAGTTTTCAGGATGGGTTATTCAGATTCACAAATGATTTAGTGGCAACTTACCCCAACATCAGAACTCACTCACACAGGAGAAGGTACACCATGCTCTTTAATACTAGATTGTTCTTTCAGCTACATGGGGATCCCCCCCTACACATATACACATACAAATACCCCCATTTCTGCATAGATGATTCAGAACAAGCCAGGACACTCAAATTATCACAACACAAAGAAGGAAAAGAATGTGCTTCTTACAATCCAGGAGATAATTTTCATTTTCCAAGGTTAGCATTTACAATTACCGCATTGGCCACCAGGGGAATCTGGCAGGCCTGCAGCAGATGGTAAGACATTTTTTAAAAAGAGAAAGAATGCTTTCTCTTTTAAAATTCTATCCCCAATCCACCTCACCCCAATCTGTGGAGCCCATACTAAAGCTACAGTTTGTAGACACTCGCTGTACACCTGACTAGCACCTAAGGTCCCACAGACTCCAACAAAACTCACACACACTTGCCCTAGCCAGTGTGGCTCATTTGGTTGGAGCATCATTCCATAACTGAAAGGTTGCAGGTTCAATCCCCAGTCCGGGCACACATACAAGAGGCAACCAATCAATGCTTCTTTTGCATCAGTCTTTCTCTCTTTCCCTTCCTCTCTCTCTAAAAGCAATGAAAAAAAAATGTCCTTAGGTGAGGGTTTAAAAAAAAAAAGTTTAAAAAAATCACATGCTCAATGGGAAGCAGAGAATTTCCTTATTGAGCTCTGTCCAGATTTGCTAATGATCCAGGGTCACATGTCAAAGCTGGACCAAATTTTTCAAACCACCCCCAGGAGAGAACTTTTTTTTTGGGGGGGGGGTCAGCATTCTCAACTTCAGAACTTTAGATATGACAGGTAGTGGTCCAAAATGAAAGTAATTTACAACATTTCCTACCATGCAATTAACCTCTTTCCTACAGAATATTGCTTTTTGAAATGTCTGTTGCAAAATAGGCTCCAAAGTGAATATAATTTCCCACCCAGCTTTTAGCAAAAATTATGTCTTTTCACACCTAATATGTGCAGGTTACAACAAATCTTAAAGTGAGCATGAGAAGACAAAGTTTTTGATCACTGTTTTTCCCCTCAATCTTTAAAATCTTGGTTTTTACCAAAATCAAGTGATGTTCGGCTTCTCGGGCCTGGTTGGAAGTTGAGTTGAGACAAGATAATGAAATGGCCTGCAGCCTACCTCCAGCCTTCTGGATCCTGCCATTGAAAACCACTCCAGCAATGCCTGTCCCCATGGGTCTGAGTCCTTACATAAAGATGGTGGGGGGATCTTTTCCAGGGAAGGGGTGAGTTATTGCCTACTCCATTTTGGTCCTTCCCAATGGCTTTCCCCAAGGCCCTTTCTGAAGCCACATTCACAGATCTCAACCAAAGGGGAACTCTTGGTTTCCTAAAGCCGTGCTACAAAGGTGGATTACTTAAGAAACAATTAGGTGCGTACACAAAGCAATTTGCAGGCAGCCGCACTCCTTCAGCTTTCTAAGTGAAGGGCCTTTCAAGGCTGATTTATAACACTGTCGTCTTCAGAAGGCAAAATAATTAATAGGAGCATGGACTTCTAATTTCAGTGACTTCCAGAGAAAGTGGATTTCATTTGATTTATGACGGCCGGTGACTTTGCATTTTATCAGTTCATTCACTCATTATTTATGCTGATGGCCAATTTCAATGGGTCGCTATCATCTAACTCGCTACTAATCAAAGAGAATTAGGGTTCACTGCATTATTTAGAAGTCGCTAATTTATCTTCAGAACAAGTAGTGAGAAGAGTTTGGGGCCTTCCATAAGAAAAAACTGAACAGCTGGCTGAAGCCAGGAAATTTGGTCAGCATTATAAATGAGTTTTATCAGGGGTATTGCAAGTTGACGGTTCCGAGCTAGAAGGAAGGAAAGAAAGAGAAAAAGGACAGGAGAAAAAAAACAAAACAGAATAAGGCTAGAAAAATCATAATAAACCCCCAGGTACCATTGCAGTCTGGCAGGCCCCTTATCACAAAAGGCTTATCTAATCCTGCAACTCTGGGATTTGAGCATCTATATAATCTTAGTAGTAAAATACCCCAACACCCTTCAGTTTAGTTCAATAAACAAGTATGTTTGCATTGAAATAACCAGAGTTTCCTTGTTTCTCATTTTAAAGTCATTTTAATACGCTTTAGACACGAGATAATGGATCACATTTAAACATGAGAAAATTAAGTCCCATCAGTAAGTAATAATACCCAATCATATTCAATCACATTGAATAACAACCGCTACCAAAATGATCCTCTCCTAGGCAAGGTTAAGAAAACGACAACAATTTGGGGAGAAAAAAATGCTGTTATTTTACTTTCTAAAAGACCCAACTTTAAAATACTTCTGCATGATTTTCCATAAGGCAATATATTCTCATGTGTTCATGCCTCCAACTTTTGACAACTCTGTTTCCTCTGACCAAAATACTCCTCTCTCAATGCTTACCAAGGGAATTCCTCTTGTCATTCAAATTTCTGCTCACCAGGTCTAAAAGTATTTAGGTGCTTTTCTCTGCTTTCCAACTCCTTGAACCCCTCTGGGTTATGGTCCTAATTGTCTCTATTCTTCAGCAGATTATAAACTCATTGAGAGCAGGAACTAAGTGATTTGTTGGCTGCTATACCCCAGGAACTACATGTGTCTTCTGAGTCCATATTGTTAAATACGTTGCTGCTCTGACTTTAATATTTTCTATACCATTCAATAGTCATTGTCTCAGTTCAAAGTTTATTACTTAGAAAAACTAGATGGTGTTACACGGGTAACAAGAAAACCCTAGTTTCTCCCCCATCCAGTATATCTTGGCAGCTTAAAAACCAAGGAGGAAGAAAAAAGTAGAAAATTACATCAATTTTTGAATGCTTATAATACTTAATAGGAATACCCATTCTTGAAGCTAACAAGGACCTTGCTGGCTTGTTGGGGCAGCTCCAAAGTAACCAAACAGGAATAAAGACTCCAAAATCAAAGGCTACCTCATTTCAATTTTTGTGATAACTCTACTTACTTTTTTTATCTCAAGATGGCCATGTCTACCGACCAATATAAGTATAATCTGTAGAGGAGATTTTTATTTTTTTAGTCCCAATCCAAATGCCCCTTTTTAGTTTAGACTGGGCTCTTCTAGTCTATATCCTGCCCAATGCCAGACTCCCAAGGTGGTCATGTAATAAACATGGCCTTGTTAAACTGGACAGAGTAACCATGCTGAGTTAGGACTATGGGTTCTTCTTTAATATGTATACATCATGTTTATCATGTTCATGACCTCAAATAAAGTCTGGGATTTTAGCATTTGTGTCCATTCTATTTCACAATTTATATGTTACCACTTGACAGTGTTTTTCTGTAATGTGTGGCCACACCAAAATGACACCGTTTTCAATTTTGCTTTCCTTAGGTGTTTGGGTTTTTACTGGACAGAACTTTTCAGGGCTTCCCGAAGGCCCATGGACTGCCAAGAACTCCTTGGGCACACCATGCACACAGCTGCATCAGTTAGGGTCAAGGCTAGAAAATAGACACTGCTTCTAATATTTACAACAGAAGGAATTTAATGCAGGGAATTGCATATACAAATGATAGAGAAGCAACAGCAAGAAACCATTACCACCTTTAGGCTGAAGAGACAAAGGGAGGACAAGGTCACCAACGAAGCCAAAACGCTGGCATGCCGTATCCTATTGGATTGGAGCCAGAGCAGAAATTCAGCCTCTAACAGAGAAACCACCAGAAGCAGAGTGGGGAGAAGTACCCTGGCTTTCCTTCCTCCTGCCTTCCAGTCTCCTGCCAGGGCCTCCCATTGATCAAACCCGACAGGAAGCCGGCTGACAGGGGAGCTTGGAAGATGCTCTGGCAGGCAACAGGCCCCTGTAACAGACAGCAAGGCAGGCAAGGGCAAGAATGGATTGAAGGACAAAACGAGCCACATCTCTTTCCCAAAGAGAACATCTAGGAGGCAGATGAAACTTAGAAAAGAGATGCAGGTCTTTGTCCTACCCTGCTTTTCACTTTTCCTCTGCAGTGAGTATCTAAATCTGAGTACACAGATAACTAGAGAGGCATTAAGGTAACAACTCTAGCAGATAAAATTATAATTCATTTGGGGTATCCTAAAGATTTATGAGTCTAGTTCTCCTTTGGAATTCGAAGCTAAACAGGCAGATGTACATGAAAACTCATGAAGAAGAAAGCAGGAGACGAGGTAGCTAGGCCTGGTGCCTCATGCTGGATCACATCAGTGGGCCTTGGCAGACCACAGAGGCATGTTTGCAGGCATGTTGAATACACAGTGGCCTCAGGTAGAAAGCTGCTAATTTAGCCAGCGAAGCAATGGGCCTGCACTCCACTACCCAAAAGAAAACCCAATCTGCTTCAGCAGTACGTTACAAAATATGAACTGCTCTACCAGCAGGCAGAAGGTCTACTAACTAGACTAAGAACTGCAACTACCAAAGCCCAAGACCCACTTCCTCCAAGAAGCCTACGTTGCTCACTCCGGGTATACAATAATTTCAGTCACAAATAAGCTAAAATTACATCTTTCTGACTAGATTCCAAGAATCTGAGGATAGAAACCAACATCTACATTGGTGGTGGCTGTTATTGTTTTTATTGTGGTAAAAGTACATAACCTTAAAACATCTTAACCATTTAAGTATACAGCTCAGTAGTGTTAAATATATGTGTATTCACATAGTTGTACAACAAATCTCTAGACCTTTTTTATCTTGTAAACTGAAACTCTATGTCCAGTAAACATTAATTCCTCCTCTTCTTTCCCACACCCAGCCCTTGACAATCACCTTTCTACTTTCTGTTTCTATGATTTTGACTACTTTAGATACTTCATATGAGTGGAATCATATAGTACTTGTTCTTTTGTGACTGGCTTATTTCAGTTAGCAAAACGTCCCCAAGGCTCACCCACATTGTAGCATATGACAGGTCCTCCTTCTTGTTTAAGGCTGCAAAATATTCCATTGTGTGTAGAGACCACATTTTCTTTATTCATTGTCAGTGGATGCTTGGGTTGCTTTCACCTCTTGGCTGGTGTGAGTGGTGCAATGAACATGTATGTGCAACTATATCTCTTTAAGATCTTGCTTTGAATTCTTTTTGGATATATACCCAGAAGTGGGATGGCTGATTAATGTACTAGTTGTATTTCTAAATAAATTTTTAGCAACCTCCATACTGTTTCCCATAATAGCTGCACCATTTTTTATTCCCATCAATAGTGCACAAGGGTTCCAGTTTCTCCAAATCCTCACTAGCACATGTTATTTTTCGTTCTTTTGATAGTGGCCATCCTAATGGGTATGAGGTAATTTTTCATTGTGGTTTGATTTGCATTTCTCTTATGATTTGTAATGTTAAGCAATTTTTCATGAGCTTCTTGGTCACTAGTATATCTTCTTTGCAGAACATCTATTCAACTAACTTGCCCATTTTTTGTTGTTTAGTCTAGGAGTTCCTTATATATTCTGTATATTAACTCCTTATCAGAGATGCAATTTATTAATATTTTCTCCAAGTCCATAGGCTGTCTTTTCACTGTGTTGATTTTTCTCTTGATGTACAGAAGTTTTCAAGTCTGATGTAGCCCCATTTGTCTATTTTGCTTTGGGTGCCACAGCTAAGAAATCATTGCAAATTTACTGTCCTGAAGGTTTTCCCTCATCTATCTTCAATTGATTTTTGAATATGGCATAAAATTAAGGTCTTTGTTTTTTTTCACGTGTACAGCTATTTTTGCCAACACTATTGAAGAGTCTGTCCCCTTTCCCCACTGTGTAATCTGACACCCTCGTCAAAAATAATTTGACCATTTACAGAAGGGTTTATTTCTGGTCTCTTTATTCTCTTCCAGTGGTCTATACGCCTGTCTGTAAGTCAATGTCATGCCATCTTCATTAGTTCTTTTGCAGTATGTTTTGAAATTAAGTATAAGTCTTCCTACTTTGTTCGTTTTCAAAATTAATTAGGCTATTCAGGGTCCCTGAATATTCCACATGAATTTAAGAATGGTTCTTTCTATTTATGCAAAAAAATGCCATTGGGACTTTGAAAGGGATTACACTGAATCTGTACATTGTTTTGGTGAGTATGGAAATTTTCCTAATATCAAGTCTTCTAATCTACCAAGATAGGATGTTTTTCCATTTATTGTATCTTTAATTCCTTTTAGCAACCTTTCGTAGTGTCCAGTGCACAAGTCTTTCACCTCCTTGGTCTATTTCTAAGTACTTTATTCTTTTTGATGCTATTGTAATTGGAATTGTTCTCCTTTGGTTTTTGTGCTGTTGTCATCATTTATTTTTGGTTTTGGCTCTATTCCACAGTTAATATAGTGCTTTTCCCATAACATTTGATGATCAAAAAGCACTTATTGAATGGATGAAAGACTGAACAGATGTATGTCTCCAACTAATGTAAAAGGGCATGTTAAGAGGATTGAAACCTCTTTTTCTTTCCAAACAGTAAGACCACCTTGGCCAGTTCCTTTCAGTAACATTAGCATCAATAATAAAGACCATTTTAGCCTAAGCCTCAATTTCTGATTTGTGTTCATAAAATCAATTTCCCCAAATGCAATGAAAATAAGACTAGGCCATGACTTCTTTCATTATTTGACTTCAGCCTTTTATTTGATGCTTGCTCATTATTCATTTTCTTTAATAAGGCTATTATTCCCTTTAATTATTTTGAACAGTTGGTATGAATTTTCTCAGCAATGTAGATAAGATCTGTTTGGACCTTGCTGAGTTTAAGGAGAGAAGCTCCCACTCAAAAAACAAAAACAAAAACAAAACAAAACAGGAGCAGCAGCAATACAAGATAAAGTAAATTAATTACCTTTTATTTTTTCAATTATATTTTATTGATTATGCTATTACAGTTGTCCTGATTTTCCCCCCTCTGTCCCTCTCCACCCAGCCCCCCAAATCCCTCAGGCAATCCCCTCACCATTGTTCATGTCCATGGGTCATATGTATAACTTCTTTGGCTACTCCATTTCCTATACCGTACTTTACACTCCTGTGGCTATTCTGTAACTACCTATTTGTACTTCTTAATCTCCTCACCTTTTCAACCATTCCTCCATACAGAACCCCATCTGGCAAACATCAAAATGCTCTCTGTATCCATGATTCTATCTCTGTTCTTCTTGTTTGCTTAGTTTGTTTTTCAGATTCAATTGTTAAAGGATATGTATTTTTTTTTGCCATTCTATTGTTCATAGTTTTGATCTTCATCATTTTCTTAAATAATTCCCTTTAATATTTCATATAACAATGGTTTGGTGATGAGGAACTCCTTCAGTTTTTTCTTGTCTGGGAAGCTCTTTATCTGCCCTTTGATTCTAAATGATAGCTTTTCTGGGTAGAGCAATCTTGGCTGTAGGTCCCTGCTTTTCACAACTTTGAATATTTCTTGCCAATCCCTTCTAGCCTGCAAAGTTTCTTTTGAGAAATCAGCTGACAGTCTTATGGGAACGCTCCTGTAGGTAACTAACTGCTTTCCTTTTGCTGCTTTTAAGATTGTCTCTTTATCTTTAACCTTTGACATTTTAATTATGATGTGTCTTGGAGCAGGCCTCTTTGCATCCATGGTTTTTGGGACTCTCTGTGCTTCCTGGACTTGCATGTCTATTTTCTTCACCAAATTAGAGAAATTTTCTTTTATTTCAAATAGGTTTCAAATATCTTACTCTTTCTCTTCTACTTCTGGCCACCCTTATGATGTGAATGTTGGACCTCCTGAAAGCAGAGGCTTCTGTCCCAGAGGCTGCTTATACTTTCCTCATTTTTTTGGATTCTTTTTTCTTCTTGTTGTTCTGATTGATTGTTTTTCTCTTCCTTATGTTCCAAATCATTTATTTGCTTCTTGCCCTCATCCATTCTACTGTTGTTTCCCTGTAAATTGTTCTTTATTTCAATAAGTGTATCCTTCATTTCTGACTGGATCTTTTTTATGCTGTTGAGGTCCCAAGTTCCTTGAGCATCCTTAGAAGTAGTGTTTTGAACTCTGCATCTGATAGATTGCTTACCTCCATTTCATTTAGCTCTTTTTCTGGAGTTTTCACCTGTTCTTTCATTTGAGCCATATTTCTTTGTCTCCTTGTTTTGGCAGCCTCCCTGTATTTGTTTCTATGTATTAGGCAGAGCTGCCTTGACTTTGTGTCTTGGTACTGTGGCCTAATGTAGTAGGTGTCCTGTAGGGTCAGTGGCACAATCTCCCCTATCACCCAAGATGGGTACTCAAGGTGTTCCTTTTGTGTGGGCTGAGTACACCCTCCTCTTGTCATTGAGCCTTAATTGCTGTTGGCAGGTCAATGGGAAGGATTTACCCAGGCCAATAAGCTGCAAGGACTGGCTGTGACCTTCTGCCCTCCATGAAGGATCAGCTGTGCAATGCTGGGTGGTGGTACTCTAACATGGTCTGTAGCTGCCCACTGGGTGCACAGGTGCTGGGGTTTTCTGAGCAGTGCAGGGCAAGGTCAGCCCCTACCTGTGCTTTGCCTTGGGCCACTCCAACTGAGCTATAAAGCAATCTGAGATAGCTGCTACTTATGCTGGGCTTGGAGATTCCCAGGCAAAGCCCAGCTGTGAATCTAGGCTGACTGCTGCTAATGCCTGGTCTGGGGCTCCCTGGCCTTGGGATTTAGGAAGTTGTGATGCATGAGCCAAGACCAGCCATTCACATGGAGAAGCAGCTTGGGTGGGCTATAAATTGGGTGGGTTGGAGTCTCAGAGGATCTCCAAGGCAGGTCAAACATGTTAGCCAGGTTGATGGAGTCTCAGATATAGTACCAGCTTCCCAGCTCTGTGAGGGGAGGATTTAAAAAAGAGACAGTGGCCTCTGCTTTCCTTGATTCCAGATACTTCAGTTTCTCCCTATATGCCACTGATGCCTTTCAAGCTGCTATCCCAGAGCTGGAGCCCAGAGGGAGTAAGTCTGAGAAGGTGAGTCTGTGTGTGGGTTCTTTAAGAGGAACTACTTGGGACTCTAGAAGTTTCTTCCACTGACTCAATCCCTGCTGTTTTTTTCAGAGGACTTATATCCCTGGGACTGGAACTCTGGGCTGGGGAGCCTGGTGTGGGGTTTGGACTCCTCACTCCTGAGCTATACCTCCTGAGTTTACCCACCATAGGTGGGTAAGAGACTGGCCTGTTCCACATCTGTGCCCCTCCCACCAGTCTGGGTAGATGTGGGTTCTTCAATTCCATAGTTGTCAGACTTCCATTCAACTCAATTTATGACAGTTCTAAGTGATGGTTGTTCTATATTTTAGCTGTAATTTTGATGTGGTTGCGCGAAGAGGCAAACCATGTCTGACTACGCCGCCATCTTCACTGGAAGTCTCCATTACCTCCTATTAGAAGCACCCCTGGCATTCTTATACGATCAGTTTCCCCATGAAAGGCTTTATGATCCTGACTTAGAGATCCTAAGGATTGAATTCCTGAGGCAGAGCAACAAGTTAAATTAGTAGCAGTAATAATATGAAACTTTAGGACTAGGCCCCCAAATCTTACTACATATCCCAAAATGCTAGGAAATATTAACTATAGAATAAGAAAGATTTTAAGAACTGAAATTCTGCTATTACCATTTCCTCCTGTTTCCAACTTCTTCCTCTCTGCCCCCATGTGGATCTTTTATTTATGGATGCAATGTAAGATTTCCTGTTTTTTCATCTAAGTTACACGAAATTCAACAGAGCAGACCTCCCTGTGACATGGTTGCAAAAAAATGGAGACATGCTAGCACACTCACAATCCAGAACTCAAAGTGAGAAAAAAAAAAGTGCAATAGTTGGCCTGATTCCTGGCTAACATGGTCACAAAACCCCACACCTTTGCAGCTACCTGGCATTGGGGCTTGAGAGAGAGAGAGAGAGATGCAAGAGCATGGTCTCGTATTACAGTGAGCACGAGACTGTCAAAGGCAGATGAGAGGCATGGGAGCTGGGGGAACATGGGATTCACTGCTGGCATATCATGACAGCCAGGCAAAAGCTGAAGAGTGGGAGTTTTTGAAACAAATGCCAGTTAAATGATCCATTCAGTTATACTTGATATGTCTGGTATAATATAGCTTGTTCCAGATGTCAAATAATATTGCCAAACCATGCTCACTAATGTGAAAACCATTGTTGCTGATAAGCCTAAGTGTTGTTGAAATTGTACGACAGCCACCCATCTGCAAACAAAATATTGCATTAAAAAAAACCTGTGGCTCATAATTTAAGCCAACAAAAGGATTGACTGAAAAATGTAATTTATAAAAAGCAGTTTTCCCCTGAGAAACTTTTTTCAAAAATAATATTTCACATTTACACATTTAAGTTATATTCAATTTTATACAAAAATTATAGTAATTGTCCTTCACCTAACATGAATGTTATAATTATACTTTCAGCATGGCTGTGCTTCAACACCCAGCCATAAGAAAAGCATGGTGTGTTCCCTCCAACACAAGAAGGAACAAATAGATTTGCAGTGTTTGATGTGACCCCTTTAAATATACAGCTCTAAAATATCCATTGTTCATAAAATTCATAAAGGGCTGTATATGTACATCCCAACTCTCTTTCCCATTCGATATATATGAAAATGCAATTTACTGTATGTCAAATGAAAAATGCAGTTTTCAAATGCATTGACAACAGGTGCTAGTTAAATGATCAGGCGCTATTTGTTACCTAGTCCCTTACTCTCATTTGCAGCAAGATAAATTGCATTTTAGAAGAGTAGTGTGATCTAAGGGGTCTTGACATGTTTTTATTGATTTGCATAGGTTATATGCATGTATTCCTGTTTGTAGGCAAATGGTGCCACAAGTAAATTCAAGGCACCGTGCCTGTGTTTCAAGAAAATTGGAGTCATCACGGGGGAGCCAAGATGGAGTGAGCCTGGGTAAAAGAGACACATCCAGCCTGCTGGAATCTCAGAACCTCTATTAAGATTTATAGGCTGTAGGATTCTTTTGGGCTTCAACATTATTCTTAGTAAACCCTTTCTGTCTTCTGTTGTTTATAAAAAGTGGCAGCTTTAGCAAAGACAGAAGCTTAAGTTGTAGGTAGCACAATTTAACATAATAGTTCTCGCCTGTCCTCCAAATAGCCTAATGCTGATTTTGCGAAAGGAAAAGAGAAAAGGGGAAGAAAAGCCACATGAAACCACATACCATAGGCTGTTGCTCTGACATGGATGGATTTGGCTGTCACTACAGAAAAGCATTGGTAAAATTTGATTATATTTCTAATGTCAAAATTTACTAACTTTTAAGACTCTCGGGTTCCATTTCTCATTTGACTTTTCATTTTGTTATCTCAGCACCATCAGGCCCATCACAGAGAGTAATGCACCAATTAGCCCAGGGAGTCACTCACTCAGAAGGGACTTTTTCATCCACAGGGGCTTCCCCTTTCTGCTGCCACAACCACAGCCAGACTGTGCCTTCCCTTCCATCCAAGAGTCACACACCTCTTACCACCACCTCCCTTCCCACCACCTCCTTTCCCCATGTCTGTCCAGGGCATTTGCATCAATTTTCAGAATCACAGCATTTACAAAAGTATGCCTTACAGCATCTCTTCTGCTACAGTCTCATTTTAAATCATGCTGTTTCTGATCTTTTCACTAATTTAACCATGAGGACTATAGGTCCTTACTTTAGGGTCCTTAACTTCACTGGTGAAAAGATCAATAACAACTTCTGAACTTCTGTGTTGTTTGAATTTCTGCCTTGCCCACAGTAGAGGTCAGATACAAATATTTCAATGTGCCATAATAATGAGCACACCCTCTGGGTGGGGATTTATACTTCTCAGTGCATTCTCCAACACACGTCCTCATCTGACCCTCACAGCTGAGGTGAACAACTGTCATTAGCATCATGCCCATGTCCCCTGGGTTAAAGGAATTTGGCAGAGGTGCATGGGTGACGAGTGCAAGATTCACAGCACTTGAGGGCGGAGTGGGCACCAGAACTCAGGGCTCCAACCAGTGCTTGTCTCCTTTCTGAGCACCACGCTCACAGCATGGCATATCTATCCTTCAGGACGGAGCTCAGACCCAGTTTCCCTTGTGAATCTTCTCTGACAGACAGAGAACCTTCGCCTACCTGTTGATATGTATGTCTTTACTTCAGGAAGTCACATGCACTGCGTTGAATACATGAAGATATGTCCAGAGTTTATCTAGCAGCCAGGTCCATAATGGCCAACCACCATGCCTTATTTCTTCCCTGAACTCATTGGTGCATGTCTTCAAAACACATAAAAGACTCTTTTCTCCAGCATTCCACCAGGCCCAGGAAACAAAGACAAACCAGAAAGGCTCTCCGCCCTCAGAGGGCTTGCAGCCTAGCGCCGCCACTTCTCATTATATTGATCTACTTTGTATTTAACATAGTGACTCAGCATGTGTGTACACATGTACACACACACACACACACACACAGCCCTCTGGAATGACGTTTCATAAGGCAACACTTAACCTGACCATGTGCAATGCACGCTGATATTTTCTATCTTATTTTATCTGTTGCATTTCATCTATTTACAAAATGCTATTCACAACCCTCAAAATTAATTTCACCAACAAATAATGGATCATGACCCACAGTTTGAAAACCACTATCCACTGTGATTGTGGAATGACTTAGATTGGGGATCAGCAAACACTTCCTGTAAAGAGCAAGATAATAAATATTTTACACTTTGAGGGCCAATCAGTAAAGGATATTATGTAAGCACTAACAAGAGAGGTTTTTTTTTCTACTTGTTTTATTGATAAAATTCAAAATAGGACAATGCTGGATTTTTCAGACTATAAGATGCACTTTTCCCCCCCAAAAGTCTGCAGCGGTGACCCCATTCCACCGCTGCTCCCCGCCCCACAGTGAGCCAGATAAGCTGCATTTGGACTATAAGATGCACACCCATTTTCCTCCCAAATTTGGAGGGGGAGAAGTGCGTCTTATAGTCCAAAAAATACAGTAATTAAGTACGATTTTGCATAACACAGGTTTAATGATGAGAAGAGTACAATGTATTCATAAACACTGAAATTTGAATTTCATATAATTTTCACGTCACAAAGTATTATTCTTCTTTTGATTTTTCCGGCTATTTAAACATGTAGAAGTCATTTTTAGCTCATGGATATATGCAAAGAAGCAGTAGCCCATAGTGTGCCAACTTCTGACTTCGACCAAGACCGGTTTTTATCAATATGCCTGAAATTCTAACTGTTTTTATTACAAAGTTGGATATAGAGTGCCTTCAACTGGTGATTGAGAAAGACCCAGAAATATGTGCATATTCAAATAATCGAGGGATGTTATATTTTACCGTTCCAACATACTGTGAGTTTGCTCCCATCTGCATCTTACCAGTGAAGAAACTAAGGCACAGCAGTAATAGGACTTGCCTCAAAGCTTCCAAGCCCAGGGCTAGGTACACTACACCCATCAAGTAGTAACCAGGCCCGGCTGCAATGGCCAAAAGATGAAGACCAAGACCAATTCTGGAACAACAAACCGTCTCTCCTCTAGTGGCACCAGCAGAGATTATCATGCACTCTAACAAACACGTTTTCTCTCACACCTTTCATGTTACCCAAAACTGCCAATATCAGCTCCACCTGCTTCTTGTGCCTTGACACAGATAACCTGCAGGAGGCTTAGATCTCAAAGTCCCTGAATGATAATCATTTAGGCTGGAACATGTTACTACTAAACCTCATTTACAGGTAAGTCCTCATGTCCTAAAGGGTAGTAAGCGAGAAGAAAAATCACGCTACCTAAAGTCTCCACAGTCACTCCCCACCGCCCTGTGCATTTGGCCAAGTGCCCACACAGCGAGAGGGAACAGCAGGGTTCTTGAAGTTTGGGCGGCAGCACGTTGCAGCCACAATCCATGACTGAGGCTCCTGGCATTGGCTGGAGTCTATGCTGCGCATATGCTCTTCCTGAGTGCAATCATTCATGCAGACAAAACATAGCATGCCGAACTTCAGGTTATATTTATGTTTAATAATAAACTGTAGGAAATCCAGGGCCACTCAAAGTTTCCAAGGACATGTGTGCTGCACTGGAGAGTTAGGGGGCCCATGGGAGGAGATGATTAAAACACAGACAGCATGAAAACATGTTAGTTTATCATGTTGGTAAGGTTTCAGAAACCAAGTATTACCTCTAGAAAGAATGTGCACTCGATGTTAGCTAAAATGATGCTTCTCTTTACTTCAACCTGAATGTCCAGCATTGTGTTCCATAAACACTGATAAACATGACCCCCAGAGCTAGAGAGTATATGGGCATTGTCACAAACCCCTGGCAATGTTAGTATTTTCAACACAAACAGGTCCCTCTAATAGTGGCATGTGGGTCTTTAAACAAGAGCACACACAAATAAACACACTAAACTCAAAACACCAAATCAAAGTATATGCAGAAGGCAACAATGGTCAAAAAGTAAACATCACAAGTTAGACACATATGCAGTTACCAGGAGATATTTTCTATTCTAAATTGCTCACTGCAGAGTTCATCACTTTTACCTTAAGGTACTCAAGGTCTTGATAATACATAGTTTGTACAAAGAAAGAGTCACCTGTAAAACTATATGTTATTTTATTCTTCATTGTTCATCAGTAGCTCTGTATTAGGGTTTCTTTGCTTTGGATTTTTTCCCCCTGCCTAGTGTGATCTGAAAATGAATAAATAAATAGATACATACACACACGTACGCACACATACAATGAAAACAGACACAACTTCACAGGCCTAGCGTTGCCGGCACTAAATGTGAAGCTCCGGGCAAGCAGACTACAAGGATTTAAGTATATGATGACAACTTCTGCTTGAAAACACTATAAAAAGAACTCATTGTTCAATTAATCATAAGTCAATATTAATAATAACCTTATATTTTAGTTCTTTTTAAGAGTTCACAAAATGCTTTTACTTGGGCTACATCTGGGAAGAAGACATTACTATCCTTATTTAACAGACATGAAAAATGAGGTTGCAAAAGACAGGGCTCCCTTTTTTGGACGGTGGGCAAGGAAGAGGCTAAGGGATTAAGAGCAGGAGCCTGGACCATGCATGGAGGTGAAGGAAGTCTATGAGTGTATGCAGGCCAAGACCTATGCTCTCAAAGGCCTGGAAAGTAAAAAGAAAGAGAAGGAATGGAAAGAAGTGAAATTGGATGTTACAGGTAGAGTCGATGAAGTTTTGCCAATACAAAAGAAAAGTTTCTGGCCAACTGATTTCACAAAACAAATTGCAATGCATCACTGCAAAACTTGGATGTATCTGAAAGAAGTAGAATTAAAAAGTATCAAGGTCAGAAGCCACAGAACTTTTTACTCTCCAGAAGATCTAGACAATCTGCTAGGTAGCAGGCAGGATGATAGGGCGGTTAGGGTTATTGCAGGTGAATGAAAAGGAAAAATAAAAGAAGTGCCCACTCTAGTTGTATCCCCAAAGCTCACATCATATTATGTGCACACAGAGAGTTGATTTGTCTACATACCCTCCCCATCCTTATATGCCCTTACTTCTACAGGGGGAAAAAAGTGTGTTCAGCAGAATCATAGCACGTGCACTTTGTTTGTGCTTATTAAATAAAAAGAAAGGATCACCTTCAACTATATTAATGATGGACTGGTGGATGAAGGATGCCTGTGAAAATTCACAACATCTGTTTGCTCCACTCTCTTCTCAGCATGCTGCACCTATTTCTCATGCTTAATGATGCTCAGCCACTCTGCAAGTTTTACGAACAAATGTGTGTTTAGCCACATTCATCATTCTGAATGAGCGTTCTTGATGAAGCCTCCACTGGCCTGTTTCGCTCTTTCTGCTACACTTTAACAAATGACAACTGCTGTACGTATTTTTCATTTGTTAAAAATAAAAAGCTAAGTGAAGGATAGGCCTGGAGGATTTTTCCCCTTCCCTTTGACTCCCCCAGAAACTTCAGCATGCCATCCATTGCGTTTCCACACCCACCCGCCATGGCACTGAAGAGGAGATGCTGGGAGAGCCCGCCTAGAATCTTTAGTGTCAGAGAAATAACTGGCTGTGCCCCACCTACAGAACCCTGTCTCAGCACTGGATTTCTCTCCTTTCTCTGATTACCCACCACTCTTGGAATCTGTCATACCGCATGATGTTTAAACATAGACCTTTACTCTTTACTGAGCAGGACTTTAGGCCAATAAGTTGGCAAGAAACCAGGAAATGCTGTCTGTATAACCAAGAATGGCACATATTAGATCAGAGAGTAGGAAACAAATAAATAGCTGTTAAATTGAGCAGTAGTTTTTCTCTCCAGTCCTCCAGAAAAAAAGCCAAGATGCTTGCTTGGTTCTGACAAACAAGGAGATATTCAGATTATCACAAACTAAGAAACTTCACTAAACCAAGAGGCTCAACTTTTTCATTCCAAAAACCTGAATTCACAAATCGAATGGCCTACATAAATCAGGTCACGTTGGCTAGAACCTAAGCATTCAAAATAGCAAGGGTATTATAATATGTTAAGTAATAATCTTTCATAATTTATTTTCAAGTGATTGTTTTTATTCCGATCATTTAGTTAGGAGTATGAAAAGCAAAAGAAAATATTTCTCCTGTATTAAATATTCAGAATCATTGGAAATCATATTAAATTCTACCTCATAAGACAATACATTTTTCTCTATATTTGCAATGCTGAATATTGTATAAGTACTTTTATTGCATTTGACTCAGTATGCATTGCAAAACACTTTACAAATGAAATAATCATGTTACATATTCAATAAAGCCACACTGTCATGTCACCAGTTTAACCACAATGGTTTCTGGTTCTTTGCCCCTCCTGAATGTTATGAACATTTGAAAAGGGGAATGTTTTAGTCGTCGCATTTAGTTGCTTCTCCCACCCCAACCTTCTTTAAAATGCCCCTGTAATGACTGTGGGCTTTATATACTTCATTAACAGAGCTATTAATACATTTCAATGTAGTTCTTTTTTTCTTCGGGGATCAGGTACAAAAACCTTTTAAGAGGTATCTACTCGACAACAAAGAAGCTGAACCTTAGCAGACACAGTTAAGAATTGGATAAAAATATAAAAATCAAAAAATCTTAGCAAGAAATCCATCAACATTACACGAGTATTTATTAGGGTCCTACTCCACAGGTTCCCTGAAGACCACCGTCCACCAAGGAGCCTTGCAATTCCTGAGCCCTCAGATCCATACTTGTCACAAGCTTGGCTGGAGACAGAATAAAAACCATACATTAAAACTATGTGTATATTAATCTTGAACTTGTACCGCTTTTGTTCATTCTATTTTGTTTCATAAATGACCAACACTAAAGATATAACTATTGTCGTGTAGGCAAACATAAAAACGTTTGACATTTTAAAAAGACCTTCAAACCTAAACATGTTTGTTGCAAACATCCTCAAGCACGGCCTAGTTACCCACCCCCCAGAGACCATCCTCTCCCCTAAAACACAGGAGGAGCGGCGACCTGTGCCGCATACTTCAACCCCGCCCCGCTCTACTGCTCAGTGCTACTTTGCTATGTCCTGTCTACAATTAGAATATGGTATTGCTGAGGACTGGGATCTCATTTTATGCTTCTGGTCCGTCTCCCATGTTACCTGTGCTCAGCACTGCACTGAGTACTGAGTCATTGCTATCTATACAAATACTGACATCAGTATCAGCACAGCCGTCCCCAAGGGACATCCTTATCTTCACTGTCGTTTTGTTATAACCTTGATGAGATGCCATAGGAACTTAACTCTCTTTTGTATCAATTAGCCTATGGTAAAACTGGTTCATTACACATTGTTTTGCTGAAAGTCACACAACCTATCAGCATTGAGGGCTTACTGAATATCGATAGAGAGATCCACACATACTCACTTATTATATCTTATAGCTCCAATGAGTCTATGCTTAAGTATGAAGTTAGAGCTTTATTCATTCTGTCTATACATATTAAGCCCTTCCTATTTTACTTACTATGAGAGATGTAAAGATAAATACATTCCTCAATGACGTTATAATGTAACTAAAAGAAAACCATACATGAATACCTACTGTGGCCAAGCCATTAACAAATTAAATGCTGGAAATAAAACAGGAGATTAAGAAAAAGAAAATGGGGCGGAGGTTTTAAGGGGGCTAAATGGTAGTGGAAAAAATACAACAAAGAGTAAATTTTTTTAAAAGATCATTTGGGGAGAGAGGATTGAAAAGGCTTCATCTGTAAGAATGGCATTTGAACCACTCCTTGAAGAACAGTGAAGACCATTAGATGTGAAGGTATGGACGAGAACATCCAGGCAGAGAAGATAATGCAATTAGAGTTATGAAGGCTCAAAGGTGGGGTGCTCATCCAAGCACAGAACAGAGATTCCTCCGTTGAAAAACACAACCTTTAACCTAGCCTTGCAGACAACTTTAGAAAACTCCTGTGGTCTTACTAAAACGACCTCTTACAAATTCTTATCATCATACTTACTGCCCTTTGGAAGCAACAGAAATACTGCATGAGTCCGCAGTGGCATAGAATCCCAAAGGACAAGTTGAAAAAACTAAATATCCTCTTCTGAATTCTCCTAGACATGGTGCTTAAGTGTTGTGACCTGATTTCTTTCAGGCCTCAGCTTGAGCTAATGTTCCTATTTCACTCTTGGAGGGCTCAGCACCCGACGCCACCCCTAACTCTCTGGAGTTCTATAATATGTTGGCTGCAGCAGCCTTGCCTATAGCTGCAGGAATTCAGAAAAAAAACAGTGCATGTTTGCTTCAAAGGTGTTTCTTTCTTCTGTTGGAGATATACACCTTTGGGATACCTTCTGATCCTTCCTCAGATACATCCTGCTCAGAGAGTAGAGAAAACTCTTCAGACCTCAGCTTCTACCATTTAAGTCATCCTGACACCTTAGCACATTAACAGTGATGATGCGTTGTCCTTATTCCATCCAAGTACCATTTAACAGGAACTATTTGATAACACATTTGCCTTATTGATCGGTGCTGACTATAACAGGCCCATAATCTGGCAAGAACAACAACAGGAAACCAACAGTCACCTCTAAAGAAACTCAGCACCAAACTGCAGTGCCACTTTGGCTGATTCACTTCTGTTTGACAAGTGGAACTGATCGTCTCTTCGTTGTCAAGAAGCCTTTGATTGCTGCGACAGTCCAGAGCCAAAGAACCATAACAGTGGAGAGTCCTAAAGGGCCTTGGCAATCACTATTTAATCCTTTCATTCTGCAGCTGACAAAATTGAGGCCCAAAGAAGCAAAATGGCTTTTTCTAGGCCATGCCACTTTTTAGTAGCCCAAGTGAGGCTGATATCTAGATTTTCTGACTCCTAAACTAGTTCCTTTCTCTATACATGTTGTTTATCAGCCTTCTAAAAGTTGGAAAAACTGAAAGGATGACATGTGGTAGGCTGATTAATACTGAATATGTCCGTATCTCAATACCCAAAACTTGTGACTATTACCTGGCATGAGAAAAGGGACTCTGCAGGTGTGATTAGATTAAAGATCTTGAGATGGCAGGACCACCCTGGATTATCTAGGTGAGCCCAATAGATTCACAATGATCCTTAAAAGAAGGACACAGGAGGAATCAGAGGAGGCAGTGTGATGACAAACACAAAGATGGAGTGACAGGTTTTGAAGACGGAGGAAGGGGCCACAAGCCAAGGAATGAAGGCAGTGACTGAAAGTGGGCAAAGGC
Organism: Micronycteris hirsuta; assembly: GCA_004026765.1. Lineage (NCBI taxonomy): Eukaryota > Metazoa > Chordata > Mammalia > Chiroptera > Phyllostomidae > Micronycteris > Micronycteris hirsuta. Next base: position 234,263 of record PVJI01000452.1, read on the forward strand.
AAACAAACAGATTCTTCCCTCGGAGCCTCTCGAAAGAACCGCCTTTCCTCACACCTTCATTTGAGACCTGTAAAACCTATTTTAAACTTTTGGCTCCCATAACTGTAAGACTATTTATTTGTGTTGTTTTAAACCATTCAGTCTGAGGTAATTTGCTTCTGTGGCAGTAGGAAACATACACATTTTGGTACCTAGAAGTAGGGTCCTGCTGTGACAAGCACCTAAAAAGGTGGAAGTGGCTTTGGAATCTGATATGAATAGAAGCTTGAGGAACTTCAAGGAGCCTGCTAGAAGAGCTAGACCGCCTAAAGCAGACCGTTAGGCGAAATACTGGCATTAGCAACACTGTTGGTGAGGACTCATAAGGAAGGGAGAAGTGTGGCAGAGAAAACCAATGTTCTCTTAGAGAATACCTGAATCATCACAAACAGACCATTGGTAGAAATATAGACATTAAAGGCGCTGCTGGTGAGAGCTCAGAAGGAATGGGGAACATGTCATTGGACAAGGAAAGAAGGGAGATCCTTGTTATAGTGGCAGAAGGACTGCCTGACTTGTGGCCCACAGTTAGATGGAAAGCATAACCTGTAAGACATGAAGTTGGCTATTTAGCTGAGGAGATTTCCAAACAAAATGTTGAAGATGAAGCCTACTTCCTCTGGGTGTTCATTGTAACATGCAAAAATGAAAAGATATACTGAAGAACTGTTATGAAAAAAAAAATCTTCATAATTCTCAGACTATTCAGATTGCAAATGGTGCTAAAATTAGAAGACACGCTGTCAGGAAAGATGCTCTGGAAAGAAAGCCAAGGGTGCAACTGGACAACCTTAGGCTAGTACCTCAGAAGAATTAAAAGATCAGAGTATTTATTCACCAAGAGAACTCTTAACAAGATTAGGCATGTGACTCATGAATTCCCTCAACCATCTCAGCAGAAGCCAGAAACAGAAATAGCATTATTCAGGAAAAGTCTGTGGAGGACCCTCTTGTCTCATGGAATGAACCCCATGATATAATGGGAGACCACATGGTTTTTGAGAATGTTACATCAGCAGAAATACTGACAGCTTAGACTGAAAGGAACAAAAAGAAAAGGATGAAATAAAAGAACACTGTCAGGTAACAAAATTCTACAGACAGGAAACAGGCTGATAAAACTACTCAGCTATAACCTTTATGAACACATGCTACCTTCACAAAAAAGGAAGGATGACCCACAGGACAGAGCTGCAGACTCAAAGGGTAGAGCTCCAGACCCAGAGAGCAGATCCTCAAGCCTAGTGGGAGCCACAAAGGATCCTAAAACCTAATGGACCTTGCCCTCCTGGATTTAAAAATTGCTTGGTGGCCCTGGCCGGTGTAGCTCAGCGGATTGAGCGTGGGCTGGGAACTGAGCAGTCCCGGTTCGATTCCCGGTCAGGGCACATGCCTGGGTTGCGGGCCAGGTCCCCGTGAGGGCCATGTGAGAGGCAACCATACATTGCTGTTTCTCTCCCTCTCTTTCTCCCTCCCTTCCCCTCTCTCTAAAAATAAAAATAAAATCTTAAAAATTGCTTGGGATTGGTGAATGACTCCTTTTTCCTTTCACCTTCTCTCTTTTTGAATGGAATGTCTAAAACTGGTATCCTATGTATATCACACCATTGTATTTGGGGAGAAAATAATTTCTTTCTAATTTCACAGGTCCACAAATAGCAAATAATTTTGTCCAAGAATGGATTATACCCAGTGCCTCATCCACAGCTAATATAGAAGTTATTGAAGATCATGAGATTTGAGCTGATGAGACTTAGATGAGATTTTGGACTTGAAGCTGTAATGGTTGAGACTTTTAGGGACCTTGGGATGAAGCAAAAGTAATTTTTTTTATGTGTGGTTGATATAAATCTTTGGAAGACAGAGACAATATATGTATGTTGTTTTACTCCACTAAGTCTGTGGCAACCTGTTACAGCAGCAATGGGATACTAATGTAGCAGGGAGAGAAAAGGCAATCAAAGGAGGAGAAGGCCTCCATAACAAATAATCTTACTAATGAAGAGATCACAGGCCCTAAGAGTAGCAAGAAACGACCTATATCTTCTTGCTATACTACCATCATAGGCAGAAACCCTGGAATACCAGATGCTCTTCAGGATGTTTCCTACACTGTAATACCTGGTTGCACTAGCCCTGTAAAACCGTTCTCTTTCTTTTTCCAATCAGGCATTCCATGACATGCCAGAAACAGGATAGTTACATTTTATGATTAAAATTAGGAAGCATTAGACAGCATATTCCATGCTATTTTCAGGTACAAGAGATTAGCTGGGAGATTCCAAAACTACATATCAAAATGTTTATTTAATTTTTGTAGACATGTCAATAGTTTAGAGAACAAAAGGACAAAAATATTTTTAAATGGGAGTTCCACAGGGGCTGGGACCCCAAAACACTTCCCACTCTGCCATGCTGCCATATAACTGGATCCAGTGATAACTGATCAGAGAACATCTGTGATAAAAGGAGTTGGAAGAAGAGAAGCCTTTTGATTGGGCATGGGATGAATGGACATGTCTAAAGGCAATATCACAGAGAAGTTTTTTTCATTGTGAACCAAATACAGTGGTATACAAGCAGTCAATGAACACCTCTCAACAGCAAAAGATTTGGCTTTACAAAAATTTATGCATTCACCCTGGCTGGTGTAGCTCAGTGGACTGAGCGCGGGCTGGGAACCAAGCGGTCCCGGTTCGATTCCCAGTCAGGGCACATGCCTGGGTTGTGGGCCAGGTCCCCATGAGGGCCATGTGAGAGGCAACCATACATTGCTGTTTCTGTCCCTCTCTGTCTCCCTCCCTTCCCCTCTCTCTAAAAATAAAAATTAAAAAATCTTAAAAAAAAAATTATGCATTCAACATTCATTCACTAAGTGCTAAGCTCGGTATCCACCAGAATTTAACACCCATAAGACAGCATTCCTTACCCCAAAAAACTTATGGAAGAACAAAGGGAAGAACTGATGAATGTAATTAATTAATCTGAATCTTACATCTGAAAAACCTAAGAAAGTTCAATGAATGCCTCAAAAGTGTCACCAACATATTTTAAAGAAAAAGAAATAAATCTATTTTCTTCTTTAAAAGGATACAATTGACTTTGGAGGTTGATTGAGAACAGCAGAATGGGCTAAAAAGAAAGTGGAAAAGTGACTTTGTTCTTTTAATATCCTAGAATTTTCATTTCCCTCATCAAAGTATGATTTTTAAAAACTGCTTATCGCAGAACTGAGCCCAGCTGAGAACAGTTGCATGGCCAGAGTCATCCCATCAGAACAGAAAATGTTTTTACAAGAACTGCTCATCAGTGGCAGAGCCCCTCATCACTTGCAGGGTTTGAGCAGGGGACTGATCAGCTGTCTGGCTGCCATCAAATGGATTCCTTCTTTGGGGCAGGAAGCTAGAAAGGATGACCACACAAGTCCCACCTTAGATTTCCATGATTCCTGGACTATTGCCTCACCAAAAGGGCTCAGCAAACATTGAAAAAATGTTCATTTTGCTAACTTTTGAATCAAGTTCTAGAGATCATCTTGTCACAGAAACTCCAGGTGACACAAGCTGTCTAAATCTAATTGACCTAGTCCTTCACCGTGACTGGCCCCAGCACCTAACCCTTCAGGCTGGACGGCAGGACCCGCTGACCCCAAAAGGCTTCTCTCAGCCCCAAGTCTCCCCACTTCTATGTCTCACTTCTCTGGCTGGCTGAGTAAATTACTACAAGAAATACCTGTCTCAAAGACCTACAATAAAAAGAGATTCAAGAGGACAACAGCGAAGTGGAGCAGCATTCATGAGAACTCTGAGATGAAAATTCCCAGTTGGCCTTAATGCTGGAGAATTTACTTTAGGGTGTAAAAATAACACGTACTGCTATATTTCTTCACTTTATTTGCTCTCCTCTGCAGAGATTACTGCTGTGTGCGTAGCGTCGTAAGAGTGGAGAAGGTCAGGTTGACAAAACTTCTTGGTGGGGAATAATCTTTAGCCCTCCAAATATATGTGCCTTGTAACTTCCAGGCCACAAAAGCAAACTCTGGTTTGAAAAATGCCAAGTCTCATCTCCAAGGAAAGTCAATAACTTCTAAATGGCCCCAAGATCACATTTGTGTGGTTATAATAAACCATTAAAAACATTAAGGAATAATTCAGAATGAAAGAGCTTTCAAGGTTGTTGTCTTTTTTTTCCTTCTCAGTTTTGGCAAAGACAGCAGAAACCTCAGTAAAGCAAAAACCTGCTAAAGAAAAACAGGAAAATGATAAAATTAGACCTGGTTGAACTTGCTTTTCACCTCCAAACAACTTCTTAAGAAAATTATAATATTTATGTAGCAACAAGATATTTTGCAGCTTCTCTGCGGAAGAAATTTACTTGTTTTCAGGTTAGACACAGTTTGGGATGACTCTAAAGAATCGTTTTCTTTTTTATCTGGGGAGCAGTGTCCTCTCAACCAAACACGAAAACAGCTGGAAAGTTTGGGCAGGTTTAAAGGAGACGACATAGGGCACACAAGAGAGCTGTTCAACACATCAGTCCCAAGATTGTATGGGAAAGCCAGCAATGAGCATGGGTTCGAGGGTGTGAAGGCAAAGCACATTATTCTGGGTTTCCCCCAAGTAGTCGCCCACGAACAATGCCAGAACTCAGACTGCAGTTCTAAGAAAGCCCAAGCACTCCAAAGAACTTCAGCCCATCCCAGAATTAAGGCCCCGCTGCAGAATGTTACAACAGCTGGAACACCAAAGATCACCATCTTTCAGACCTCATATGAAGCCACAGCATGATAAACAAATTCAATAAAATTACGAATTGGCAAACTGTTTGCAACAAATGTTATTTCCTGGATAACAAGATGGATAACGTACATTCTGCAACATATGTGAGGAATTATTGAAAACAGATGTAAATGTTCTCAAACTCGAGCCTTTCTTTGGCACAAACCTGAATACATTGATTTTACACTTTGCTTTACAGCAGTGCCCAATGTACCTCAAAGAGTAACCCCTTGGACTGAACAGAAGATGTTTTAGGAAGATGTTTCTGTTGTCCTTCCCTATTTCATAATTCTTGTGATGGGGAGGGTATTTGTTCCAAAAGCCCTTCCACATAACAACAAATGAAACTTCGAATCCTCAATGAAAAAGCAAAACCCAGGATGAGCTGTAAACAGGGCATGATAATTACATTTAAATCACCCCAGGTCTAAAGGCCCTCTGCTAACACACCGGCGCTGCAAAGGCTGTTCATGATGTTCCCCTACACGATCCCTTTCCAAGCCCAAACGCTTTCTCCTCAGCTAAGTGCCACATCCATGTTAGATCTTTTGTTTTTTCCCTCTGGCCCCTCCACTCGTCTACGTGGCCAAAGCAGCCATGTCACTGCATCCTACCTGCCACACAATCACAATTTTTCTAATTGTAACGAAAAACGGTCTCCTGAGCATGCACAAAAACACACAATGTACAATCATCACATTTTGGAAATGGGGGCTCAGAGAGGTATTTTCCATGAAAAGTAATTTACATTTTTCAGCTACAAATGCATCTTTTCTTCTAAGAAGAATCATCTGTACAACAGATTTGTATCTGAAAATAGAAGGCCGGATTTATGCAAAAATGATCTCAGGGGATCATCGCAGAAACACGAAAAAAGTAATTTTCTGCCAAAATTACACAGAGCACTCACAAGAGATGTTTTTCAAATATGACCACTAAACACATAAAATACACAAATGAAACGGAATTAATACAAAGCAAGAGTTCTATGGCAATCTTAAATTAACGAGTTTGGGGATGTCAGACAAAACATTGGGATAAAATTCTTGAGAGTTTTATAAAAATTACAGAAATGTCAAAGCCCATATATTTTACACTGAAAAGAATCTCTTCTGCTTTGCAAGGATGGGCCTCTCCAGTTTATTTAAATATGCCACAAATTTCCCTAAAATTCCCAAATTGTGTTAATCTTCCTGAAAATAAAACTGTTACCATCACCCACAGCAAACTGAACTATAAAAATTTAAAGACAACAGTTCAAAAGAAAGAGCTTCACAACACCAGAGCCATAAAACAAATTAGGAACAGGAGACAGACTGATAAGGTGTCTCACCCTGGACAATGACCTGGGACATTTGCAAATCAAATAACAAAGGGGCCAAGGGTCATTTTTAAGTACAGTGGGCCCTTAAACAACATGGGCTTGAACTGTATGGGTTCACTTAATACACATATTTTTTCAATAAGTACATATAGTCCTGTAAATGCATTTTCTCTTCCTTATGATTTTCTTCTCTCTTGTTTACTTCAGTGTCAGAATCCAGCATGTAACACATATAATATACAAAATACAGGCTAATTAACGATGTTATCACTAAGGCTTCCAGTCAGCAGTAGACTATTAGTAACTAAGTTTAGGGGGGGTCGAAAGCTACACATGGATTTTCAACTGCACAGGGGGGTTGGTGCCCCCACCCTGCACATTGTTCAAGGGTCAGTGGTGCTCTATTTTTTTCTTAATCAGCAATTCCAAGAAACTATGTGTATCTGAACAAAAGCAGAAAGGTAGAATGGAAGGAGCTCTGGGCCAGGGGGTGAGAATATTTGGGTTCTCGGGACCAGCCCTTTACTTAGCTAGCACTGGACCTGAGGCAATTAATTAACCTGAGACCTCAGTTTCTTCATATGTGAAAGAAGAAAGAGTTGTACCAAAAAGTCTCCTAAGACTCCCCCAGCTTTAACATCTAATGTGTAGCTAAATCATGGTAGAATTAAGCAAGAGTCACCACTTAAGAATTTTTGAGGAGGCCAGATTCCACCTACGTTATAAGAATAAGCCAAGAATCATTTCTGAGGCCCCCAAAAGCCACATGGCATTTTTTCTTCTACTGGAAGATAGGAAATAAGCTCCATTTTATAGACCAGAAAGGGAGCAGGAGCCAGAGACAGTCCCACCTCTATTCGTCTCTATTTTGACATTCCACATGCAGCCGCTGTTTATGTTGGCTGTCATCCTATGATTTCCACTGTAGTTTGCAGCATGGGGGTCACTGGGTAACCTCTGCCTTCAAGAGCCTTATGAGCTCTCAACCCCCAGGCCAACAGTGCCCATGTATCTGGCAGGCTTCTCTGACAGTCTCCAGCACTTGGCAAGAGAAGATCGAAAAGATGCAGAATAATGTCAACTCGAATAGTAATCTGTTAGGTGAATGGTTCCGTTGCTTACTACACAAAAGTAGGTTATGGTTTCATATATCATGTTCAATGTGCAGTAGATATTTTTTTCAACCATTCATATTAAACTGGTGTAAATGTTTTTATTCCTTGCCACATTGCTGGGTGGCAAGCTTGGGCTCTCCCAGGAATTTGTTTGCTTTAAAATGCCATGCATCTCTAGGCGGCCTTCCCTCATAAAAAATGGGCACGTCTTCTAAATGAATTTCCCCTTTTTTGCAGTTAATAACTAACCAACGTGGCAGAAATACACCATGTGTGAAGCCCTGTTTACTATAGGTGGTAAATCACGTGCCTAACATCCTGTAATTCATTCTGAATACTGTGCTCCATTCACTGTAACACACTTCGCCCTGTGCTGGCAGGCATCAGCATCACCCAAAATGGGTGGTAAACTTGATGCTGATTCAGGATCTGTCCTAGAACACACATTTATTCTGGAGGGCAGGGGGATGGAGAGGGAGGGAAAGTGGAAAGGAATTTTTAAGGAAGTGTCATGACAATTTGTGCTTAGGAACAGACTCTGTTACCCACCCCATGGCCCCCCACCCTGCCCATGGCCCTTGCCCAGCGGTGGGCCTCAGGAGAAGGCTGTGGTGTAGGTAAGGTCAGCTCTGGTTTCTTGTGTCACCTGTCCTTGTGTTCCAACTGCCCTTTCCAGTCTTTACAATTCTCTAACGCTTAAACTTAGTCAGCTAAAAACTCATTCCCTAAGGTGTTGGCTGATAGTTAAAGTGTTAAGATTATAACCCTCCTTGAAACAGCCTCTTGTTGATGGAAGCCCTTAGGTCTAAATACAATACCTTAAGGACGCAAAATTATTGAAATTTGCCAAGGCGGCTCGTTAGGGCAGGTGAGCCTCTTAAGTCACTTCACACATGGGTGCCGCTACACACCAGCATGACTGTGTCTCCAGTGGAAAACCTTTAGAGACGCAGGTATCAGCACCAATGTTCCCTCCCTCCTCCACAGGACATATATGGTTCCAGCCCCGCCCTCCAGTCCCAGTCAGTTTGCTGGCTTTATATTCTCTCTTTCCAGACTTCTAGTAGTGAGGTGGGGGCTTCATTTTACCACCTGTTTAGAGAGAATTGGCTGAGGACAGAGGGGAGCACATGCCTGAAGCCCCTCTAAGACGTCAGGGGGATCCTTGGTTCTCTCTCTCCTTACCTGTGGGAGTGACGCATGAGGGTAAGACTCAGAGCTTCCGGGACTGTTTTAGGTCCTACCACGTCTTCCAGAATCCTTGAGAACAGAGTTTAGCAGCCTTTTTCTATAAAGGTCCAGATAACAAATTGTTGGGTACTGGGAGTCATATAGTCTAGACAAGTAGACAACTTTGCCATTGTAGCATTAAAAAAAGCCACAGACCACATGCTGCTAAAACATGATTTAGAAAAACAGGCAGCGGGCCACAGTTTCTGTCTGATCGAGACCACTGCTGTCCAACAGAAACGCAAGCCATGAAGACAATTTAAAATTTTCTAGTAGCCAAGTTAAAAAGGTAAAGTGAAACAGATAAAAACAGTTTTTAAAATATCTTTTATTTAATCTAATATAACCCTAAAATTATTGTTTCAACATGTAATCGAAATAAAAGAGTATTGATGATGTATTTTGTATTCTTTCTACCACCAAGTCACACTTATGGAACAGCTCAGTCCCCCACAATTCAACTGTTCAATTGGCATGCGTGGTTACTGGCTACTATATTTGATAATAAAAGTCTAAATCAGCCATTTCCTTGCCTGCTTTATGCACCAGGTGGGAAAACAGAAAACAGTCAGGGCCCTCCTGACTACCAGAAGGCCACCTGCCCCATCTCCAGAGACCTGTCCCAGGTCACTAAAATACCTAGGACATCAGCAGAGCTGCAGCTGCCAACACAATGAGCCACCAATCACCACATCTCACTGGAGAATGTTTAGAAGGTACATTTCCCATAACTGGCAAATCTTCACAGGATGCCATTTTTGTTGGCCAAAAAAAGATAAGGCAAATTGAAGGCATTTGAGAACAACTGAACACAAAAAGCATTTTCCTAAAACCTAACAAAACACAAATCTTTTCACTGCTTGAATTTTGCTTCCTCTCCCTTCCTTCTCCTGTTACAGATGCAAAATGTTTTCCTATTGGATTTACAGGTAGCCCCTTTCCACTAATACCAATAATGAAAACTCTTACTCTTAAAGCACCTCTTTAATTTTGACAACTGCAGGTGACCTTCTCAGTACTAGGGTCCTTGAATAATGCCATTTTCCCATCCCTGCTCCTGTTGTTTAAACATAATCCTCCCACAGACAAAGGTTTGTTTAGTAGGATTGAAGGCAGGAGGAAGTTGAGAGAGCTTTCATTCCAATTCTTATTGTAATAAAAAACCATCAAGACATTTTCTTTCTTTCCCTATGTTTTCAATGTACACAAGATTCTTTTTAAAAGCATTTTCTAAAATGGGCCTAAAGTAATCTTTTCCACAGGGAAATACAAGCCTAACAAAACAGCCCTTTGTTTCAACTAACATTTTGCAAATAGAAAATAGCAATACCTGGCACAGGGTCTCAGGCTTAAGGAAATTGGGGAGGTCACAACTAGCTGATCTCAAGGCTCCCACTTCAGTGTGAGGAGACCTGAACACCAGCTAAAGGATTTCAGCATGCCCTACAATGCCAGCCACCGTGACATCACTAGTAACAGCAACCAGTACCCATAAAAGAACGCCTGCCTTACCCCAGTGCGGGGGGTGGGGAGGAGGGAACTACAGAAGAAAACCAATTCTCCTCTATTTCATAACAGGTCTGTACTCTGCCGGTGATGTGGATTGGAAAGAACACGGGACCAGCAGTCAGGAAACTTCCATCCCTACAAGTATCCAAGAGTGCACTCCCATTGCCACGTGGTGGGGATGTTGGGGTAGAGACAGACACTTTTGGAGGAGAGGACAATGCTGGTCCAAAGCCCTCTCGGACCTGAGACTAACACTCTACGATTCCGTAAGATCTAACGTCTCTGGATGCTAAGTATCCAAGTCACCCACCCACCACTCAGTTTCTTCACTAGCAAATAAGACTGATGCCACCTACCAGGAAGGACTGTTGCAATGAGTAAAAACAGAACACTGAAGAGTGCTCAGCATTTAATAGATATCAGACATATGACGGTTATTGTATATCTTTTCCTGTGAAATGAGGCGATGGTACAAGATGACCCACTGGCAGAGCTGACCCTACCAACCATACCCAGGAACTCCAAACCCCCACCCACAACTCTTTGCTGGCAGTTTGCCTTCCTCTGTCTCATCCTCCCCTAAAGCTAAGGTGGGGCATGTGATCAGTGATGGTCTGAAGGACACAGAGGAATGTTTTCCGGGGACATTTGAAAAAGAATATCTCAAATAAAAAGGGAGGCACCAAAGGAAACACCCCTCCCTGCTTTGACACAACCTTTTTGTGTCCACCTGTGATTTGTGGAACCATCACACCTAGGTTGTTGCCACAAGGAAACAAGCTCCAGCACCAAGCCACTGTGCCAAAGTTGGCAGAAAATGGAAGAAGATTTGGTCCTTAATAGCAATTGCTGGACCAATCCCTGAACTGCTTAGCTTAGCTTTTCTCTTATGTGAAATAATAAAATCTCCTCCCTGCTTAAGCCACTTTTTCTCGAGTGTTCTATTACATCATTCTATCTACAACAAGTGTTCTCTAGTTCTACAATGTTCTGACTATAAATCCAACTCCCTAATTTCAATATTCTAACACTCTCCTAAAATTCAACTTGTTTGACCTTCCCTCAGCTTTCTGACAGACACAAAACAGATGCATCTCGTCTCTCTCATACACGCCACACCCATTATCTTTGTGTCTTTATGTATTTTACTATGTCAACTTAGAATATGTCCTTCCTGCTTTCTCTTCACTTTCTCCCCTTTCTTTAGGGCCAAATTCAAGTCCCAATTACTCCAAAGTGATTTTTCTGACCACTTCTAGCAGATAGTTCTTCCCTATTCACTTCTAAAGCTCTCATAGATTATATCACATGGTTTATCACAAATCATAGAATCTAGTCTAACTTGTTGAATGAGGAGAGAATTTCCTCATATAACATCCTACAAAAGAGATGATCAACTTACCTCAGATTAAAGAATCTCAACATCAGACAGTTGGCCATCTTACAAGAGCAGCTCTCCGCACTATCAAAATGTTCCTTATATGAAAACCAAATGTGGCTCTTTGTAACTGTTAAGTGTGGATCTCCTTGGATATTTGGATATTCTGAGTTGAGTTATGGCCTTGCATCCCCTTCCCCAATTCATATTCCCCTCACTCATATTCATGTCCCCAGCATTTAACATCATGACTCTCACACCCTGGGCATTCAACATGTGCAGAATAAAGGACAGATCTGATAATGGCCACCACTGCTTACAGAGCCAGGAGTAGACCATGACTTACCATGGATCAAATTTTCTCTTCCCAGTTTGTAGAAATGGGAGTTAAAGCTGCTTATGAACCTATAATAGTTATGTGAACAGAAGATCCATAAGCTCAGGAACCATAGGATGGCCATGTTTGCCCATGAACACGTGGGTAGAGAGGTGAACGCAAACACACTGAGACAACCGAAAGCTCTGTACAACCTCTAAGAGCTGAAAGATGGACGTGTGACTCTACAGATCTTCCCAGGCCCTTGTTCCAGTCCCCTATGAGGGCTGGCTAAATGTCCAGTGCTGGGGTTCCATAAGATGACCCTACACCGATTCCCATTTTCTCCTTAGGCAACATTGAGGAAGTTTCTGTCACTTACAACCAAAAGATCCATGGCCAAGGCCTTCAGCTAACTCAGTACAGAGTATGCGTGAGTATTCAAGAAAGTCGTTTTGAAACAAAGCAGCTGGAGACAGAGAAGTGGAGTGGAGGAACTACACCCTTGACCAGAACACATTAGAAAAACTGAGCTAAGTCCCACCCCTGAGAGCTCCCATGCCACACTGCAACTCCTCTTTCTGCCCATGGAGGAAAACTGCTCACCATTCTAAAGCAATAAACATTTGAGCAGACCTGCAGGCATCTTACCCCCCACTGCTCCTTGAAGAGTGTGGGTCAATTCCATAAGTGGGAGCTCCTACAACAGGTTCTGTTTCTCTGAGCTCACAACACGACATACCAACCACTAGCCTTTATGAGGGTAACCCTCAGCAAAAAAGCTACTCTAGTCCTTGGTTCCTTCTTATCTCCCCTGGCGACCCTGGCTTTCCTTTCTAGGGACATGTGCTCTTGGAGCACCCAGCCTTATAAAACCTTTATAGGGCATTACCAACCATAGCACTATTTAACTAAAAGATTTTAAAACTAAGTTCATGATCTAAAAGTAAGTAATTATAATGACATAATGATAGACAGCTAGAGATATCTGGAGAGATAATGCCAACTGGTACCCCTTCCAATGATGTTGCATGAAGAGTATATGTTCCGCCAAATCTCTAATCTTGGCTCACCATTTATTGAATATTTCCAGACTGCCTGGGTTCAAATCTCAGTTCTGCTCCTTAACAGTAATGTAATCTTAGGCAAGTGATTTAACACCTCAGCACCTATTACCTCTCCTGCAAAATCGACACAATAGCAATACCTTTACCAAACTGTTGTAGTGACAATCAGTGAATTAATACATATAAAGTACTGTAAATACAGTACAGCACATAGCACTGAATCAATGTTAATTAGTATATCAACCAAGATAGGATAGATTACGCTGCAATAACAAACAAGCTTTAAATCTCAAATAGCTTAAAACAACAAAGAGCTATTTCTCTCTCATTCTACACATCCAATGTGGGTTCACTTGTAGGGAGGCAGCTCTGATCACTGTAGTCACTTAGGGCTCCAAGATAATAGAGTCTCCAACATCTTATAATGCTGGGTTCCCCCCAAAAGGCTTCAGTGTTTACCATAGCATAAGAAAAGGGCGTTCATTGTTTACTAGGTCTTAAATGCTTCTTTCTAAAAGTGGCACAAATCAATTCTTCTCCCACTGAATTGACCAGAGCAAGGCACAGCTAGTCCCAGAGGAAGGGAACTGTAACTCCCCTACACAGACAGGAGAAGAACGGGCTAGAAATATCGGCGAGCACGAATGACATCTACCGTAGCTATCATTATTGCTCTACTAGGCCCGTGCTCGACATCCACATTCCAGTGAATACGCCACACATCTAGATAACTCTGATATGATACCTTTTATAACAAAGCATTCGGTTTATGCTGGACATCCGTCTTTTATTTCTGTGTGTGTATGGACAGAATTCATCTTGAGGCTGGGTCTGGCGGACATCTAAAATGCCAGGTTGTTGGTTCAGGGATTCCATCAAACCAGTTGCTGGTAGCAAGCATAAAAGCCACCTGGAGAGTGGCCTAAACTCACATGTTATATTTGCTAGTAATTCTGAATTAGTAGATTACTCCTCCTCTACTTGGAAAGCCAATGGATACAAACTCATTCATGAACGACCTTTCTGTGGTTTGGGAAGATATTATTGTAAACAGAAAGATCAATGTTGAGCAGCACTTAGGAGCTCCAATAATGTGCAACAATTTTCTTAAAACTACAATAGAAAAAGTCAACTGAAACATGAAAATTTAAAGCCCTATTACCTGCATTTCACTCTGTATCATCCGCTTCCCATCACTGCTAACATGCCTCTTAAGTGTGCTAATTGGAAAGGCTCTGCCATGTATACAGCTCTGTTTTCCAGATGACAACTGCTTTGCTTTTATCACTAGGCTCAATACCAAGAGGGGAATCATTTTCAAAATTCAAAGGGTTTTGATCTGGCTGTGTCAACCTCCTGCCTGCGCTCAGTTGGTGTCCTGTCTTAGAGAAAAAACATGAACACTCAGGCAGTAAGGCTGAGGCAGAGGCAGGAACGCAGCCCTGGTGGCTGAGTGGGGAAAGTGTGTCCTAAGATTAAAAACAAAACAAAAGTCAGTAACACTGAAAAGGCTACCAAGTTATTTCCCCCCACCCCTTTAGGAAATATGCTGTAAATGTTCATTGAAAAGAAAATCATGAACTAATAAATCCCAGAAAAGAATTTGGGTAGCTCGAGTACCACCCAAGAATACAAGCAGAGAGACTTTCTCAGTTTACACTCATTTCCTCCAAAATGACAAAAACACTAGGGGAATGATAGTCGATGTGTGGTCTGGTGAGTGACTCATGCCTATGAAAACCTCTTAGGGGAAAAAAATGATAAATCCATGCTTCTGTGAATCACTCCATGTTAGAGACCTATGTACAAAATAGAAAAGTAGGATCTTCACGTTCAACATCACCGAGCCCAGGAGAAGGAAGAAGCTCGTCACTTTTTTCCCTGCATAAAAGATGCTTCCAAATAACTCACACATGGAAGACTGAGGCTAAGGTAAGGATACCAAACATGCACATGAACGCAGAATGCAAATTCAAGAATACCAACACTCTCCAATGGTGACACATGGATTAATGATCTATACTGGAGGGCCACACGCTTCAATTTTCACCAAGGTATTCAACAAGATGAAGAGCCAGCATTTCACCCAGGCAGAGCTTTCTCTAGGACATTATCTTGACTGTCCCTTCAACACAACTACTGGAACAAGTATAGTGTGATGAGTGAAAGGGAGCAACAAGTATATAACCCTGTCTTCTAGACGAGACCTTTCAACACACAGTTCATGATAGGGGGATTTAGGGCATCTGTAATTGCATGTAAACTGTGTCGATGAGATCTGAAAAAACAGCCTTGCCCTGACTGGTGTGGCTCAGTTGGTTGGGCATCATCCTGCAAAGTGAGAGGTTGCCAGTTCTTTTCCCAGTCGGGGCATGTGCCTAGGTTGTGGGTTCAGTCCCTGGTTGAGGCTCATACATCAAGCAACTGATTGCTGTTTCTCTCCCTCTCTTTCTCCCTCCATTCCCCTCTTTCTAAAAAATAAATAAATAAAATCTTTAAAAACACATACAACACAACCTAAAGATAATGTATATTACATAATTTCTGGAGAGTAACAGTTTCTCAAATTGACCCATAAAGTGAAGAAGCATCTCATTTTTAGATCTATCCAAAGAATATCCTAATCTCTCATGATACAAACCCTACGCTATTCTGGGGACGGGGGGAGGAAAGAGATCTAAGTTTCTTTTTTGGCAAGTTTCTTAATTCTGGAGCAGTGGTTCTAAAACTTTATTGGTTTGCAAGGAACTCAGCTGGGGAACTTTGCAAAATATAGAGTCTCAGCTTCCCCACAAGAGATTCCGATTGACGTCCCAAGTGATGGAGATGTAGGCTGTCCATGGACTACACTTCAAGAAACTCTGGTCAGGTGGTTTCACGTCATGGGTCAGGCACTGCAGGCAACTCTGAGTGAACCTTTTTCAGAAGAGCACCTCATGAAAGCAGGGTTCTCCCCAAAACTCTCCTTGGTGCTGTCAGCAGCTCTATTGCAACATTCCCAGGGTGCTAGGTACCCCATATTCTCTTTAGATCACCTGACCGCATATTTTCCTGGCTCAGCCTCTTGCCTATTCCTGTTCTGCTAACAGCATCCGTGTCACCCAGGTTGTCTATAACATGTCTGACATCCTCGCCTGCCTGGTGTTGTTCTGAAGAAGCCTCCATTTGTTCCAGGAGCCATATGGACTCTCATCTAGAAAACTCTGGATTCTCCCCAGGTCTCTGCCATTACCACAGCCTGTGTACGCATGCTCACCCCAATCACTTATCAATCATCTTTGTTCCTGCCTGGGTTCTGTCTTCACCTGTCACAGAGCCTGAGAGAGATGGAATGAGCACATAACTTAATTAGAGTTGAATGAAAAGGCCAAGGTACTGGGGAACAGGAACGGGGAAAAGGGTTCGCACTTGCCCCCAAACATATAGGGTGTATGTCCCTGAATTTCAAAGTCTCATACTCACCTCACAGCTAAACTAGGAAACACGGACTACCTGGATAATCAGGTCCCCAAAGAAAGTGTGTGTAAATAATGGAAACAAACAAAATATAGATTCCAGAAGCTCTGTCAATAATTGCTGGCTGGATTCCCACTTCACCATTTAACTATAAATCCATACTCACTAAGGATTGTATCACAGATCATAAATACCTGTTTATATCATGTCACCATGCTCAGAATTGCCTCAGAAAATCATTAATTGGCAAAGAAAGTTTGCAGTTTGGGAGATAGTGGTAATGAAATGATCCTCTCTACATTCCCTACTCACGATTGAAAAAGCAGAAAGATATCTCTAAATATATATATTTTAGCCTGCAATCATAAATATCTACCGCCCTTCCCAAAGACACGTTGCATGAGCTAATTTATACCAGGCTGCTAACTTTTTGTTTCATGCTATATTGATGAGCTTGACAGTTTTTCGAAGAGTTTATAACTGCAGCAGTGTTGATCTTATTTAAAGAGAATATTAAATCAAATCCCTTGTCATTGGCATAAAATCTCCTATAGCATCAACAAAAGGCAGCAGTTTTCATTGATTCCCTGATACAAAAGACATATGAAGCAGACTGATGCTGCTCTGCCAAAAAAAAAAAAAAAAATCACAATTAAACCCCCATGAAAACTATTAGTCATTGTAAAGGTCATCATCGACTTTTAACGGCATCCTAAAAGGAAACAATATGCTTCACTTCAACATCAGGGGCAAAGAAAATGAAATACTGCATTTCTAGGATGGGCATAGCAGACAATACCAAGAAAGCTTAAATACTTGTTTCAAAAGGCAACCCCAATAAAATAGAATTTGCATCACTCAATGCACTGTCCACATTCATGATGAGGAAATTTCCAGGGAAACAGCTGATGAAAAATGCATGCACACAACCAGATGTGCTCCTTCTTGCTGAATGAGCCAATACACAAAGTGGGTTGCTATGTGGCAAGTGGTTTTCACTCCTTCAGACCAGAGGAGGGGCCATTTACTATTCAGGAAGTAGGAAGGAGGGTGTGAGCTTTATTTGTGCCAGAAATGAGTAGGCTCACTGCCCTCTCAGCCCTCAGCTTCCTTACCTGTAAAACGACTGGATCTAGTTTTTCTGAGTCCTCCCTGCAAGAGCAAACATATTTATTTATTCCTGAGTGCTAGCCCTGATTGTTGAAGTACCATCTTTCTGGATCTCAGTTTCCTCAGTCCTAAAATGGGCGGGATGCTGTGTTGAGAAGGATTCTGAATCAGCATCAGGAGCAGCAGCAGGAACGAGTGCCACGGTGATTAGCAATGTGCTCCAAGGGTACCAGAAGGGGGACGTGGCAACAGCTCAGCCAGCTCTTAGCTCTAAGATGCCAAAACGCTATAAAATCCACCCCAGGAACACTGTAGAGGGAGTCTTATTTACCGTCAATTGACCCATCCAAGAGAAAATACTATGTCCTCAACCAAGGCTCTCTACAAAGTTCAGACTTCAGCAGGGGTTGGGGATGTGCTTAGAAGTAAACTTAAAAAAGTGACTTGAAAATAACCAAGAAGCCAACCATTTAAATTCTTTCTGTACACTCACACTTTGGAGCCTTGAGACCTCATAAAAATCTCCTATTCAGAAGGGAATGTGCTGCTATTTTCATCGAATGTTTTACATTTATTTATTCAATAAGGAATTCCCCAGGACCTACTCAGTACGAAGAACTGTGCATACTGGTGTGAGGAAGTCATCCCACCAGGGAGGCTGCATGCATAGTGGTTTAGAGCTTGGGCCCTGGACTGAAACTACCAGGCTTCAAAACCCAGCTCTTCTGCTTTCCAGCTGTGTGACGTTTGACTAGTTAATCAAACACTCTGAGCCATAGGACTATGCAAATTCTACATAAGGTAAACCTTGCAAAATGCTCATATACCACCTGTTTTAGCAACATTGTATCTCTGCTCAGGCCATCCTTCTAAGTTCCAGACCCACACAGACAACTTCACTCTCTTCATCCTCACTTAAACATTTCAAAGGCACTTCAAAGTCAACATATCAGAATCCAATTTGTAATCTTCCCTTGCGCCTCGCCACCACCGAAGCAAAAACAAATCAAAACCCACCTGGTCCTCTAAGCAATCCCTGTCTAAGTGAGCATCCTACCAACCACACATCTATTGGGCTGCACCCTATGAAATTGCTGTTTCTGCAGATCATAAATGTCAGGGTGTTGGCAGTTTCACAAGGTTTAATGCAATGATTCAAAGCCAGAAATCTAGATGTCATCTCTGGCATCTTTGGCTTCTTCAGGCCACTCTGCCAAGCCCTGCCAACCAGGTCTACTCCCAGCTGAAAGTGGGTCTTTTCACTTCTATCTCCGCCACCACACTGATCCAAATCTGAATATGCCACTCTCCTTTTTGTCCAAAACTCTGTTCACAATGTTTCCTCTGCCGGAACCATCTCCCCATCTGATTCTATCTCACATCTCAGCACAAACATCACTTCCTGAGGCAGGGCTGTCTTCACGGGACTGCAGCCCGCTCAGTTGCACAGGGCCCTACAGTTGACTAAATGTTCTGTTGTTGGAGCCTTAAAATTCTTAATAATTTTGAAACAAGAGGCCCTGCATTTTTATTTTTCACTGGGCCCTGCAAGTTATGTAGCCAGTCCTACCCTCAGGGAAGCATTCCCCAACAGTTCAAATGCCTCTTCAGAATCCTTCACAGTGCCACGTGCCTGCCCCTTTGTGCTACCTGCTACAATCAACATTTTTACCCTGATTTGAGTGACTGCGGTGGTTTCTCTTCCCCATCAGATGGTAAGCTCCATGAATCCAGAATCCATGTCTGATCTTTGATTTCCTCTTCATCCCTACCACCTAGCACACAAAGGCAATCGGTAAAATTTGTCTGAATATATGTTTTTATTATCTCATATTCATTACCATTATTAGTACCCTAAACCATTAAGGCTAAGAAGCAGCAGGGAAGATAGGGAAACCTACACAACATAGCAATGGATAATTCTCACTGAATGCTACTAGAAAAGAAAGAAAACAAAAACAAAAAAGAATTTAAAAAAAAAAAAAAAAGAAACCGTCCACCATTGGGAAGTGACTATGGAGCTGGGAAGGCTTGGGATGGGGAGCCGAAACGAGACATTCCTTGGAGGTTTGGCTGCACCTGACAAGCAGAGGTCAAAGGAGGGCAACCCCTCAAACAGAAGGAACAGCATAACAAAAGCACAAATGGGAGGCTAGGAATAGGAACTAGTGGTGGGCGGAACACGCCAGCACAGGGGCTTCGCTGCAGAGCGGAGTCCATCAAAACTGTGGAAAGTCTTAAACCCTGGCTAAGGAGTTCACTTTTTCCTAAAGTAAGTGTGGAGGTGAGAAACGCTGTTTTAAGAAATCAGGGCAGTTCCTTATGAAGCCTTAAAAAGTGTGAACATCATTACTCAAGTAATTGCATAAAGATGATTTTTTTTTCTAGCTATACACAGGGGGAAAAAAGTTTGAGCACAGTACACCACCTTCTTTTTTTGGAACCATATGTTAAAATGTGCCTAATAAAAATACACTTTCATGTTATATACAAATGCACGTTAAGCATGCTCTGCTTTTCAAAGTGCGTTCAAACACGCTGCATGTAAACGGCTCTCAGCCACCTTCGACGCACCCTCGCCAATTGATCCAGTGTTTGGTCATCCCAGCTGACATCTTCCAGCTGGTGCCACCCCAGAAAGACCTTTCCCAGATGAAAGACACATATGTATTTCTCCAGAAGGCAGGGACATCTCATCCGCAGCCCCTGCATCAAAGACCGATACTGAAAATGGAGGTGTTTATTTTACTCAGAGTTGCAGTTGTGACTGCTTAAATACACCAAGACAAAGGTGAATTTCTCTAAAAACAAAAAGAATTCCCTTTCACAAATGAGTAATTCACATATGCCCACATACTGTGTGCCCATGCAACAGGAACCTAATTGAGCAACAAAAATGCTCTTATTGTGTTTTACAATAGCATCCAAATGTTCGAAAACCATGCTTAACTCATTACTCAAAAGTGTGCCCATTGCTCTAAATGGATAGCTATTTAATTTCAACTCGAAGACTGTAGGAAAAATGACATGCCTCTGTTTGCACACTCCCTACTTAGAATCAACATAAATACAGGTATATTATGTCTTCCACCTAAGGCAGATCAAAGACCCCAGTACCGTGAGGCCTTGGCAGTACTCTGCCCCATTCCCACAGCCTTTTATGTGAATTCTTGTCATTACATCAATTTAATCCGCTGCCATTTTAGGCCGCTGTTTGTGAAGCTGAATGAAAAGCACAATAGCTGGCGTTTAATGTGATAGCAAAACCTTTTCCAACCTGCCTCCTTTAAAGTAAAAATTTGTCCAATGCACAAAATTCCCTTTACAGTTCATTTGAGATGTATAAACAATCCCAAAGACAGGAAACAACAACAATAATAATTTTCCCTTTTAAGGAACTGGGCTACTTGAGGGAAACATTGAATTTTGGACCCCTGCTGGTCACTGGGTGATGCATGCAGGTCACTCTGCCCCTCATGCCCCAGGTGCACCCACAGCTGCCTAGCCAAGCTCTGTCTGATTTGCTGCACCTCTGCATCTCAAAGGCTCTGTCTCCCTGACAATCCCAGAGGGAAAATGCTGCTTCCCTGCCCTGCACCTCATGCCCCTCCACACACAGACACTGGCCATATGCTTGCTGCTTACTCCATCTCACGTGCTCTCTCTACCTACCAGGATTTAGAGCAGCGATGGCTATGGACAGACCTTTAGCTAAAGTCACAATGAATTGAGAAGTGAGAACATCTTCTGCACAGTCACCCTCCTTCGGGATTCCAGAGCTCAAACAGGTAGAGAGGCCAGAGCAGTTTCAGAAACATCAAATTACGCATCAACCTAACCAGAACAATTCTTGCACTGCCCTAAAATCCACCAGGTGACACCTCTGCCAGCAGGACGTGTCTTCTGAGGGAGGGGAAAGGTAGGACACAGGAAGCAGAGGTATTTTTAAAGCCTGAGACAGAGAATAGGAAAAAGCGTGGGTCAAAGGATCCCAATGTACATTCTTCCCTCTAATTTCCAATGTCTTAATAAATTGACTCTGGTTCAGATATGGGAACCCCCAGCACACAGTAGAACCCGCATGGCCCATTACCACAGTTATCATTGTAGCCCGTGATTTGTAAGGCATGGTCAGGGCTTCTAAGTTGAACCACGTGTCAAGTTAAGGATGGAAAAAAAGGAACATCGACAAACAGGTAATCAACTTTACCCTGCTCTGTCACTCAGAATCTTCTGGAGGTGCTGTGTTGCATTAACAATACATTGATGTAATGAGAAGTCTTCACAGAGACATGTTTAGTAATTATTATGGACAGACTAGAAAAAAATCCATAATCGTACCAGAATGTTCACACATCCTTCCATGTTTGCAGAGGAAGTTCTCCCCTTACCCAATAGTCCAGATCTAAATAAATATGAACAGTTAACAAATATGAACACACATGAACAAAATTAAGTATATAATGTTTCTTGAGATTTTAGGAACACTGCTAAGTATCATGGTTTACCTAATGTTCTAGACAAATTACTGTGACCCTCACCATAAATTATCAGTGTATCGTCAAAGATAATTGAGTTGTCTCAAAACTTTTCTATTTAAAAAATCCAGCCCTGGCTGGTGTAGCTCAGTGGATTGAGCGCGGGCTAGGAACCAAAGGGTCCCGGTTCTATTCCCATTTAGGGCACATGCCTGGGTTGCGGGCCAGGTCCCCAGTGAGGGCCATGTGAGAGGCAACCATACATTGCTGTTTCTCTCCCTCTCTGTCTCCCTCCCTTCCCCTCTGTCTAAAAATAAATAAATAAAATCTTAAAAAAACTTATTGAAAAATCCGATTATGAAAATACAAACTCAGTTACAAAATCCCTGGTCTTGTGCATGGGTGAGCTTTCTCAAGTCAAATTATTTATGTCCTTGACTTAATACTTCTCTCTTTGTCTCACTCTCATTCTACAACCCTAAACTCAAAAACATCACACACAGAGATTCCTTAAGTAAGAACTGATGGTAGCAGAAGTTACACGAGGCCTCTCTGACTTCCAAGAAAGTAACCCATCTGGGTCAATCAATGACCTCAAAAGTCCCTCTTGTCACAATCTCAGCTATGTAATGCCTCAGAATCCTGATCCCTGTGCATAGCCCCAGCCACCCACCTACATTCAAGTCCAATTCTACTCATGACTTTTGCTAGCCACCAGGCCAAATTAACTGCCAACTCAGATGCCCAGAAATGTCTACTCCTGCTTGATTCAGATGTTCAATTCACAGTCATCATCAAGTGTCTCACTATAACACATTTTCATTTTAAAGGTTCCTTTACTTCTGTATGAAATAGGGGGTAATGCATCTTCGACAAACTGAGGATAGAAAGTCCTTCTTTCTGGCCAGTGGAGGCCTAGCCAAGGAATCCCTTCAGGGAGCACTTGGATAAACAACTTGACACTCTCCAACCCTTACTTCAAGCCTCTAACTCATTAAGCCTCAGTATACTAGCGTTAAAGGGACCCCTAGTTCATTTTACAGATGAGAAAACTGAAGTCCACAGGAGACCCTTGGTCTCAGAGAACAGATCACTACACCAGCACTGAAGGTAGCTTCCTTGACTACTGAGACCTGAAGAACATTTGAGAACAGAGTAAGTAAAGACACAGTAGAAGTGGGAGGGAGTTTGTTTCCCACCAGAGCCGTTTCCTTAACACAGGCCTGGCCCTGGCTTCCTGTCAGCCTCCTGCTCTTCCCCAGTGTCCCTGTCTGGAGCTGGCCAGAATCTGCACCAACTTCTCTCAGAACATGTTACTCACATGCAGGGACAACTCCTCTCATGTACAGGGAAAATGGCATTCTGCACAGATAGTCCTAACCTAAGAAACCCAGACTGGCTGATACAAAGGACAAGGTTTAAGCTACCCATCCTCCCTAGGTGCAATGCCGGCTTCGGCCTGTCCCAGTTCTGTGAAGTGCCTCCCCTACAAAACAACAAGCCTAGTGTGAGCCCCACAGCCTGTGGCCCCAGTCCTTGGGAACCAGAGCACACACAGCCTGGAGCTTTGAACGTGAGGAGTCAGGAAGGGGGAGAGGAGGAATCCTTAGCTGGATCTGGGAGGAAAATCGAACCCTTGAAAATTGCAAAGCAAAAAATGCCAAGAGAGATTCTTCACTGTCACAGCTGCTTACCAGAGAAATCTCTCCTCATTTGGGGATGACATCGGCAGACCTGATTTTTTTGTCACTAGTCACTCCGCACTTGCTTTAATTATGCAGCACAGCAACAGAAATTTTCTTTCTGATCACATAAATCACATTGCTGTGACACCGGGCTCAATAGGCACCGCTAGAACAATGTGGTGAGAGCTATCGACTCCATCGCTCAAGTCCACAAGGTGTATCATTTAGCCAAGAGTGATAATTAGACGCAGAATATACTGAAAACTGTCAATAGGCATGTCAATAGGAGAACTCTTAGCATCTAACACCCAGTGAATCAATGGTGTTTTTCAGCTATAAAATCAAGAAAATGATAGCTTTCAAATGAATGGTGGAAAGGAAACAGGAGCCTCCTTGGGGAGGAATAAAACAGCTCAATTTTCCCTTACTGAGTGCCTCTCCAACTACCTCACTCAATGGAAAAGGTCACAGAACATTACAGCAAAATATCTCTGAAACACGATGTACAACAGCACTGGGACATGACATGCTGCCTGGGCACCCCACGCAGGCCTTGCTGTCTTTGACCTGACAGGAGCAGCAAATGGGTCAGGAGATGGCACGCGGAACTGGAGAAGGAGGAAGACAGTGATTGAGCTGCACGGGGAGAGGTATGCCCCCACTCAAACAAAAATGATGAGACTGTGTACAGGGGAGGGGGTGGGGGGTCTGAGCTCAAGCACAGAGGAAGTAGGCACTTGGACTGGGGGCTACTGAAAAGACATCCTGTTAGCAACACTCAATTCTACTTCACAATCAATGCAAGTATTAACAGACAATATGCTGCTCTAAGTACTCTGCACACACTATCTCACTTAAGCCTCACACCATCTCTATACAATAGATAGATTAGCCCCACTTTACAGGTGTGGAAACTGAGGCACAGAGAGGTTAATTTGCACAAGGGCGCATGGCTAGTGAGTAACAGAGCCAGAATCCACATGCACTGAAGCTGTGCTCTTACACACCACGCTTTGCTGCCTCTTACAATTGCCTGGCAGCACCCAGGTACACCTGCCTTCTGCCTTTTAATGAGAGAAGATGTTACATGAACCTGGGTGAAAGGGTGAATGGTACTATGTGTCTCTGGGCAAGTCTTGGGATTCTCTGGGCCTGTTTCTTCATATGTAGAAAGAGGGTCATAATCACGACCCATGGAGTCTCTAACAATGCTATGACCTTATGCTCTCACTCACAGCCTGAAAACTATGCTGTCATCTTCATTTTACTGAGGTATAAACTGAGTCTCAGAGAGATTTAGGAAAATGACTCTGTTAGAACCCAGTGGGTCTGACTCTCAGGCTGTTCTCTCCAGCACCACACTGAACTGAAGACTGTAAGAAGGCTTTGTGTACAAGGTGCCAGGAACAGTGGCTAGTACACTTGGTTATTCCTCAGTAAGTGATAGGAGGAGTAGGAGGGGAGAGAGCAGGAGAACGAAGGAGAGAGGGAAACCCAGAAGGCAGAAGTAAAAGGAGATGGGGAGAATACACACATTAATGCACACATCTGGACAAGATAGCAAGTAACTTCAGCCACTAACAAATCAAGAGAAAGTACATGAGTTGCTAATTCTGATTTCAATCTACTAATATAATATTTACTTAACTGATTACTCTTTAGGAGTTTCTAATATATTAAAGTGGTAGAGTTTTTATCAAACAAAGCAATGCATCTAATTTCAAGTAACATTTATTAAACACTGTGTGCCAGGTTCTGAGTTTGGCTCTCTCATTTAATAACGTATGTTTAATCTGCTTTGCTCTTGAAGCTACAATTTTTTAAAAACATACCATTTTAATGTGATAAAGGAACTCTACCAAAGACACTGCCTTCAGTAAAATAAACCAACTGTCAGACCAAGGACAGAAATGGCAGCCTTATAATTAACTAATCATTAACGGACATTAGCTTGATGACATTTGCAATGACTTATCCAGCAAGGTGTGTGGCCATATGCACCCACAATCAAGTACCTCAGCACACTCAGAGCTTCATGCTAGGGCTGACTTCTTTACTCATTTCCTTTCCTGTTATGTGTGTTTTTCTATGTAGCAGGAAAGCCCGCATGCTTTGATCCCAGCTAGGGCAAGAAGGAGATCTGGAACACAACTGATTAAGTGGGTAGTATCATACAGAGCATATAGGATGCTCTTCAAAAAATAATTGTTTGACCCAAATCATCATCATCTGTCACCAGTAGCAATAGCTCTCTAATTGGTCTTCCTGTTCCTCCTCTTGTCCCCTAGAGTCTAGGACATGAGATAATTGTTATCCCTCTATACAAACCATCAGTGCTTCCTATCTCACCCAGAGAAAATGCCGAAGTACTCACTATGGCCTATGAGTACCCCCAAATGTAAATCTCACTCCAGCCCACACGCTGGAGTTCCTCTTCCAGCTCATTAATTACACTCCTGCTCAGGGCTTCGCATCTGCTGTTCCCTTAAATCCTCCCATGGGAGGCTTTTTCTCATTGTCGTAGTCTCAGTACAAATACTTCCCTCACCAAAGAATTCTTACCTACACATGCTAACACACGCTAACACATGCTAACACATGCTAACACACGCACACACACCCCTTCACTAGCTCTTCATTGCACTCAGTTGTCTTCCTGACACTTCCGACAAGCTGAAAGTTGTTTATTATTTGTTTATTTTCTGCTTTCGCCACCTATAAAGAAAGCTTCAGGAAGTGTCAACTTTGTTTTGTTCAGTTGCTGAACTACAGCTCCTAAAAATACCTCATATACAATAGGCTTTCAATCTATAGTTTATGACTGAATAAATGAATGAATCCAGATGTGCAAGAAAAAAATTAAGTTAAATATCAGTGATAAAATAAGTCACTAGTTGGGTCACTTAATTCTAAGCATATTCAGGGAGGACAGTTAGAGATTTCCCCCAATAAGCATGGAGATCATTCTGATTAAATGCCCATCAGTAGATAAGTGGATTAAAAAACTATGGTACTTTTTTTCTTCTATTTTTTTATTGTTTTTCAAGCACAGATGTCTCCACTTTGCCCCCACCCCACCCATCCCCACTGCCCACCCTCCATCCTACCCCCTTTGACTTTTTCCATGAGTCCTTTATACATGTTCCTTGACGACCCTTCCCATCCTTTCCCTTGTAATCCCTCTCCCGCCACCCCTCTGGTTACTGTCAGTTTATTCTTTATTTCCTTGTCTCTGGTTCTATTTTGCTTGCTTGTTCGTTTTGTTGATAGCTTCCATTAATAGGTGAGATCATATGGTATTTGGCTTTCACTGCTTGGCTTATTTTGCATAGCATAATACTTCCCAGTTCCATACACACTGTTGTGAAGGGTAGGAACTCCTTCTTTCTTTCTGCTGTGTAGTATTCCATCATGCAAATGTACCATAGTTTATTTTTTGACCCACTCATTTCCTGATGGGAATTTAGGTTTCTTCCAGCACTTGGCTATTGTAAATTGTGCTGCTATGAACACTGGGGTGCATAGGTTCTTTTGAATTGCTGTTTCAGGATTTTTAGGGTATAATCCCAACAGTGGAATTGCCAGGTCAAACAGCAGTTCCATTTTTAGTTTTCTGAGGAAATTCCATACTGTTTTCCACAGTGGTTACACCAGCCTGCATTCCCACCAAGAGTGGACTAGGGTTTCCTTTTCTCCACAACCTCTTCAGAACTTGTTATTTGTTGATTTGGTTATGATGGTCATTCTGACCAGTGTGAGGTGGTATCTCATTGTGGTTTTCATTTGCATCTCCCTGATGGCTAGTGATGCTGAGCATCCTTTCATATATTTCTGGGCCCTCTGTCTGTCCTCCTTGGAGAAGTGTCTGTTTAGATCCTTTGCCCATTTTTTTCACATTTTTTATTGTTGTTCAAGTATGGTTGTCTCCATTTTTTAATTGGATTGTGTTCCTGGTGTTGAGTCATATGAGTTCATTATATATTTTGGAGATCAAACCCTTGCCCCAGGTATCACTGGCAAATATAGTTTCCCCTATGTTTGTTTCCCTTTCCGTGTTGCTGATATTTTCTTTAGCCATGCAGAAGCTTTTTACTCTGATGAAGTCCCATTTGTTTATTCTTTCCTTTATGTCCCTTGTTCTGGGGGACATTATCAGTGAAAATACTGCTGCAAAGAATATCTGAGATTTTCCTACCTATGTTTTCCTCTAGGACTTTTATGGTATTGTGACTTATATTTAAGTCTTTTATTCATCTTGAATTTATTTTTGTTTATGGTGTAAGTTGGTGGTCGAGTTTCATTTTTCTGTATGTAGCTGCCCAGGTCTCCCAACACCATTTGTTGAAGAGGCTCTTTTCACTTCATCTTATGCTCCTGTCCCCTTTGTTGAATATTAATTGACCACAGAGACTTGGATTTATTTCTGTGCTCTCTATTCTGTTCCATTATGTATCTGTTCTTATGCTGGTACCAGACTGTTTTGATTACCATAGACTTGTAATATAGTTTGATATCAGGTATTGTGATCCCTCCTACTCTGTTCTTCTTTCTCAAAATTGCCAAGGCTATTCAGGGTCATTTATGGTTCCATATAAATTTTTGAAATGTTTGTACTATATCTGTGGTATATGTCATTGGTATTTTAATAGTGGTTGCGTTGAATCGATAAATTGCTTTGGGTAGTATGGACATTTTGATGATGTTAATTCTTCCAATCCATGAGCATGGTACATGCTTCTATTTATTTGTGTCTTCCTTAATTTCTTTTTTCAATGTTGTATAGTTTCCTGAGTACACATCTTTTACCTCCTTGGTTAGGTTTATTCTGAGATACTTTATTTTTTGTTGTTGTTGCTATAGCAAATGGGACTTTTCTCCTAATTTCTGTTTCTTATATTTCATTGTTGGTTTACAAAAATGCCTTTGATTTCTGAATATTGACTTTGTATCCATTGTTTTGCCAAATTCACTTATTAGGTCAAGTAGATTTTTGGTAGAGTCTATAGGGTTTTCTTTGCACACTATCATATCATCTGCAAACAATAGCAGTTTTACTTCCTCCTTTTCAATTTGGATGCCTTTTATTTATTTCTTTTTTCTGTCTGATTGCTATGGCTAGAACTCCCAATACTACGTTAAATAGAAGTGGTGAAAGTGGACATCCTTGTCTTGTTCCTGATCTTTGTGGGAAAGCTTTTAGTTTTTGCCCATTGAGTTTGATGTTGGCTGTAGGTTTCTTGTATATGGCTTTTATTATATTGAGGTATGCATCCTCTACTCCCACTTTGCTGAGTGTTTTGATCATAAATGGGTACTGTACCTTTTCAAATGTTTTTTCCTCATGTATTGACAAGATTACGTGATTTTAGTCTTTCCTTTTGTTACATTTATTGATTTGTAAATGTACCATACTTGCACCCCTGGGATGAATCCCACTTGATCATGGTGTATGATATTTTTAAGGTATTGCTGGATGTATTTGCCAATTTTTTATTCAGGATTTTAGCATCAATATTCATTAGTGATATTGGTCTGTAGTTTTGTGTTGTTGTTGTTTTTTTTCTTATGTCTTTATCTGGTTTGGGAATTAGTGTGATGCTGGTCTCATAAAAAGAGTATGGGACTACAATTCCTTAAGCCAGGCAGTGAGGGACAAATACCATATGATCTCACCTTTAACCGGATCATAACCAACAAAAGCAGAAAGCAAGCAAAACATAACCAGAGACACTGAAATTAAGAACAGTCTAACAATAGACAGGGGAGAGGGGGGAGGGGACAATGGGGAGAAGAGTTTTCAGGAATCACTGTAGAGGACACATGGACAGAACTA